>JAIPRN010001081.1:0-54804 GCA_025469175.1 Geopemphigus sp. TES_GeoC_2020
AAGCTTACCGGGCCAGGGAGGGTATTGCCGGTCCAAAAAAAAAAAAAAAAAGGGGTTTCGAGGGTGATAAATTGATCTAGCTAGGTTTCATTTTTAGAAAACGTCGTTTTATCCGTGTTTTCAGGCAATGAAAAACTGGTTTTATGTAAATTTATTTAAATTCTAATATTGGGTACAAACTTTTCTAATACCTTTAAACAAGTAATTCTTGTATACATATATATATATAATCTGAATCTCGGAAACGGTTCCAACGATTTTCATGAAATTTAGTATACAAGGGGTTTTAAGGGCAATAAATTGATCTATCTAGGTTTCATTTTTAGAAAACATCGTTTTATTCGCATAAAAAAAAAATACCGATCAAAGCTCGGTCTTTTACTTTGAATTACGTATCGGAAGTTAATGAAAATGAAACAAACGCCGACTTAAATATGTTTGAAAAATAGTTTTAAATTATTTAACGTAAGTAGTTAATTTTTGGTTGATTGTTTAAGAGAATGTTATGGAAGAAGAGAGTGAAGCCATGGTTGCGTGGAATTTCAGTACCTCCGAAAATTACGCTTTACCCTATCTATGTTTATATACATTATACACGAGCACCTATCAATTTTCACGAAAATGAACACACAAATTTGACTAGTCGATGACTTTCCAAAAGCCAATATCTGCGAAGGTTTACTGTATCTTGTATGAATTACCAATACACACCGCACTAAAATACGTGTACCTTTATAAGGGTGGTGCGGACGCGTTTCGAAATGCTACATATATATATATATATATATATTCTTATACGTAGACGGACAATAATTGTATACGAAAGCGTCTTTTAAATTTATTGTAGGAATACCGTATATGTATTATGTATATAGATAAAGATATACAGATATACGCGTTAAAACAGATCCCTTAGACCGGTAATGTGAAAAGACAAATGTGCAATATATCCAATAGAACCTATAAATCCATCGTATCGTAATCTTGTTTTTTTATTTGGTACATTAAAACTTAAAAGGTCCTTTATTATCTATTCGTCTTTTTTACTTTTAATGTATATGTAAATATCAGCGTTCGTTGCACATAGGTAAAAAAGTTGTTTGGACGTAACATTATAGCGACATTTCAAACGTCGGCTCCATAATACATAATACATAATACACGACAACTTGACGATTATTAGAGATTATGAAACTTGAGCTTTTGCTACACGGGCCTACTTATTTGAATGCGATAGTATAAAAAGCAAAATCGGTAAAAAACAATATCGCGTACGTTTATCGAAATAACCATTTGAATATGCGTACGACGTGAAAACGCTAATTCTTTGCCCGGTTCATAGGAATACGCCAACGCGTGAATACTTTGTCAGTACATAAAAAAAAGTACCGAAAATGTGGCAACGTCGTACGAAATCGTGTTTTACCCTGCAGCCGTATGTATGTATAACAATACCAGTATGTATTAGGTGAAGCGTTATTACTATTTTCCTATAAATATTCACACGCCTTTGTTTATCGAAACGAATAAAAAAAAAATTTAGAATTTTAGTTTGGTTAAATGACACGTAAATAAAAACGAACTGTGCTCGTGTTTTCGTATTCGGTAGGAAATCGTACTTCTTTCACGCACAATAAAGGGAAACAAAATAAATAATAATTACGACGATAAATTAGTCGTAAAATTGACCCAGTTTCGGATATTAACGAGAATCGTAACGCGTATTTTATTTCACATTCGCGACATACCCCGCGGTGATATCATTCGCGCGATTTGTATCAAATATTAATAACGCAAATCATAGAGGGACGCGAGTGTATTTTTGGTTATCAACAGGCTACGATTATAAGACGGATATAATTGAGGTCGGCTAAACTTAATTCCGTAGACTATAATTATATCCATATATAACACAAACGATTTAAACAAATTCCCGACGTTATATTTTTACGTTTCATTCACACACGTTAGTTATTTCTGTAGGAAAAACAAATTAACGCACCTCTGGTTTATTTCCCAGGCCCATCGTTTGTCGTGTATTCGACGATTAGATATGTACGACGTACACAATAAATATATATATATACGAAATTTGTTATCGCTCCGTTAGCCCAGCACTCCGAACATCCTGTATGAATGACGGTTTTTACAATCACCTCGATTGAATACGGTACGCGCGATTTGTCAAATACACATTTAACAAGTCATCATCCTGTAGCTATGTACGTTATACAAAAAAAAAATGTATATCCATTGACGACGAATGCTGTTTTCATAGTCCGCCTACCGGTAGACATGAAATAATTCTTCCTCGTTGAGCGTTACAATAACGAATGTTTTGTAACCCGATGTATACTTACCCGACGCGCCCAAAATTAAACTTTGGAAATATGTTCGATAGGCATTTACGCGATAAATATGTGCGTGTACGTGAGTGTTATATTATACGATATAATATAACTTTCGACCGAATTGTTGTTTGTAATCGAAAGTATACCCAATGCGTTTAATCGAAATCGTCGGTCGCGGTGAAAGTGAACAACAAACAAATAGAATAATCGTCGACCGTCGACTATCAGGGATAATTTATTTAAATTTACGCGTGAAATGTTAATTACAACGTAATCAGTGTATAAAATATGGAAACGCGCACGAACTAAAACCAAGAAAACAATTATCGTCATGACGTACATAATTTTTTTTTAACAAAAAAACAATAGGTGCCATTAAACACAACACAGATTATTTTGAATATTTTTACATTTTATATTATGTTATGTCACATAATATTTAAGTAGTAGTGCACTATAAAACCAAATAAATAAAGAAACTGTTTTTGAATATATATATGTATTATATCACAAAACCAGAAAATTCTTAAAACGAAAAACATTACATAATAATTCTATACGAAGAAATTAGTATTTATTGTACAATGCTACAATTAATGCTCGTGCGCAACTATAACTATAGTCAAAATATAAATAAATATTGAAAATTTCGGTAACAAAATTATACGTTCGACTCTAAGTTAGTGTTATTTCCATTGATTTCAGGTACGATTTTTAGATTCCGCGATAATTTTATTTTTATTAGCTTCAAATATTACTACATTTATAATATTATACTCCTCACGAGACAATGTTATTAATAATTATATTCATATAATACATTTATTGGAATTCTTTACGTAGGAAACAGATGCATAAATAGGTAATAACACATTGACGTCAGTTTGGATTGAAATTAACATACGTGGCAACTATTACGTGCTCAAACATACGATAATTCAGAATGTTAAAATTCATTATGCTACGAGAATAAAGTAAGAATTTGTTTTCGTAAGACTGTAATTAAATACTAACCTAAGTATAATAATTATTCGATAATAACTACAAATAACGTATACGATTAGTATTATTAAAACAAAACGTTAAGGGTGAACTATTTTCGAGTCTTTGCATATTCGACGAGGTAATTGTAATGAAAAAATAAATGGTCAGTGTACCTATTTTAACAATAAATTCGAAATTGTATTGTATAATTGTAGATCAATACGCGATTGTGCAAACGTACACCTAAAAACTTTTTCATATTAGTTATACGAAATGTTCATCTTTAATATAACTAGGGTTTATATTTATAAAACAAATAATACGTATAATATTATGCACGGTTATTAACGTAAGTATCGTAATAACAACAAAAGTTTAAACGAATTTCGATTACTCAAAAAATTGATTCAATATTATTAAATTGAAATAAACGCTTATAATGCGCTTGTATAATTTAACATAAAACGGCACAAATCGCCGAATTTTTTTCAAACCGTTTGTTTATATAATAGAAATATATAAACTATTTAAACGAAAATTAATAGAAATCAGTTAAAAACTAATAAATACAATTTGAATATTTAAAAAAAAATTAATTTATTATTACAAATTATCAAAATATTCTTGAAACAAATATATAGTAAATTATTTTTTAATATATATGTATACATAACGTAAACCTTTCGAAAAGAAAAATACGATTATTGCCGAAACGTTTTCGGTTGATGATATACAATATTCCGGTAATAAATCACGGAAATCCAACAGATATTTTAGAAAATAACGATAGATTGTTGGCATTCTTCCTT
Organism: Geopemphigus sp. TES_GeoC_2020; assembly: GCA_025469175.1. NCBI lineage: Eukaryota > Metazoa > Arthropoda > Insecta > Hemiptera > Aphididae > Geopemphigus > Geopemphigus sp. TES_GeoC_2020. The sequence continues at coordinate 4,145 of JAIPRN010001081.1, forward strand.
AACATCTAACGGCAAAATCTTTTTATTTCCTCCCAAATAATCGTTTTTGTTAGAAATAAAAATAGAGAAAAATGTAATTCATTTTCCAGGCAAATTCGGAGTAAGATTTCAACACGGCATAGTGCCATAGAAATCCTGCTCGCTTTTTTAAATAGATACGTGACACATAGTAATGTTTTTGTCGACAAAATACTGAACTAAATCTGTCTAGAATGTTAAACTAGTATTATTAAGGTGGTCGATACTTATTTTTACTCTTTTACCGTTTGTGATTAGAAACATATAATTTATAATATTTAATTCTATACGATTCGTGATATAACGTCCTAAACATGAATAGCCGGTCCCGGAATAGTATTCCGGGGTATGCTAATTGTAGCCTACTACGGTACTGTATACCGTGGACGTGAAAATAATAAATAAAAGGAAATAACAAAAATCGTTTTAATAAAATAGATTTGTTTCCCAAACATTGTAAGTGCCATTAATCCTTCGACTTGGGGAAAACTAAACGCGATTAATCTATTAACAATAGAGCCAAAATTATATAGTTTTAATTCATTTTTTTCTCTTTATTCACCCCTTTATAAAAAATATAGTACTTAATAATAATAATAATCGTTTAACCGTTTTTAATATTAATCATACGGAGTAAATAATAATCAACTCTTCGTTGCTGATTATTATTATTCGTTAGTTTGTCACTAGCGAAATAGTCCGCAGGTGACGTGTTCTGCAACGGACTTATGCGCGCGCGCGTGTGTGTATCAATAACAAACGCCCGACAATTTTGCTAATTGCAAATTCGTTACGCTACGCAATATAGAACATGATGCCAACATTAAACGGTCGATATCCTTTTTGATGAACTCGACGTCTTAAACACTGATCATTGTCATGCCATATAAACTATTACGCGATAACATTGTGAGCACTTGGAATATCGAAATCTCTATATTGTTACTATTTCATAAAGTATAAATTATGTATTGTACCTATCGAATTTAAATATTAATTTCAGAATTATCGTTGATCAGCAATATGTTCGTAGTGAATATCTACATCGTACATATTATTAAATACCTGCGTTTTTAGGAGACAATGATTTTCTTTTTTGTATCACGTTTGCAAATAGTACCCTACATATACTTATTTATAACTTACTCGGGTTGTTAATATATTTATTGAAATTCCTAACGTTAACTATAAATATAGAATCCTATTTTGAAGTGAATCTAACCGTGAAGCTAATTTGTACCCTATGTGTTCAATATAGGATTATTCAGCAGGTTACAGCGGCGTCACTCGTAGTTCTTACGTTTAATTCATATTTTATGCGCGATCAAAGTTTTTTCTATTATTATCGCTATATTATTTTAATTCGTTATACGATTAATTTAATTAAATGCGGACAACTGCGCGTTAAATGTATGCTTACGTAATGTACAATTTTGTTTTTTCAAAAACTATTTTACTGATATCAAACCGTTGTTTTATGAATTAAATTATTCGCTCAACCTGTATACATATACGTATATACTATTACTATAACTATGTTTCGGACATCAACAGCGAATAAGATAAAATAATTATACAGCGCTTTCTGTTTTGTAAAATCGATTTGATTTTAATCATATTTCGATCGCGTTATATTAATTTAGTAATAATTGTTCGTATATTGTCAATTATTATCGTTATGAATTATGACGTATTTAATTAAAATACTAGAGGTTTTCAAATTTTGTTGGGAAATATTTATATTGTGTTATACAAAAGCGATTTTTGTACACGATTAAAACAAATTTTAATAAAAAGTTTATTTTTATAATTTACGATCATCTTATAATTGCGATATAAATAAAAGTGTTAACGCAAATAATTTATTAACTTAAGTCTACATTTTTTTAAAAATACTCTATTAGTTCTCCACCAATTTTAGATTTATTAAGAACATATCAAAATTAATGTATTTTTACAAAAAAATTCGGTAACTTATATTTATAAACTACTTATTAATATAACAGCAAATATAATAATAAATTAACTAACTTTACGTAAGTGGCGTATTATTAATAATAAACGTTTAAGTTCTTAAACAAGTTATAATAAAATATTTTTAAGTTCGCGGCTTACACAACTTTTATAAACTACAAAAAATATATTCGTTTGAATCATTTGTAAATGTATTCCATAAATTGTCATTGTTCGCTATGGCAAATTGCATTTAAATAAATTAGTGAATTGGACCGTCAAGTAATAAATAAATTTATGTGATACGTAATATATATTAGAGATGCAAATGTATCGTACATTGTTCCTCCCCTTCATCCCGTAAATTACTGGGGAAATTTAACGTAAATTTATTTAAATTGGACGAAGAGAAAATTGATGGTGTTTTAGAAAATTCGTATTCAAAACCCTGTTTTAAAACTAAAATCCTTCGTCTATTTTTTGTTTGTTTGTCAGGGTTTACTATTTATCGATGGCAGCTGAATCGAACACCGCTGTCAAGTACAAAACACACACGCACATCGCTAATATCAAATGACACTACCAACGTAATATTAAAAATCAAACATTTATTATCGGCAATTTCCCATTATAGACCATTACACAGAAAGTATTGTTACTGTTACCATTACTGTTATTGTTACGGTTCAGATATTACGGTAACAGTAAAAATAATAATCATTCTACACTACATCGAGATATTTAAACATTTATAAACCGTACACGGTTTTTCTATCTGGAATACAAGTCGACGGACTTTGATTAAAACAATTATTTATTTATATTTATATTTATTTATTTAAATAAATAATTACTAATAATAACAAAATAACCACCTTAGATTTTAATAAATAACGATAACAAAAATGAACCGTTACTGTAGGTGTATACATCTTAGTTTTAACTTTTAATAGGAAATAATAACAACAACTTATGCATAAAACGACACCGAGATTTACCAGTAAATATTTTATTACCGACATAATGTCTTACCTTCAAGTTCCCCTTCAAAAGCATCTTCCAAAACCTTCCGAGAAATAATACCATTTGTGTGCAATTTAGGTTATCCACGTATATAAATGTAGGCTATAATTAATTTAATAATAAAATCGTCGTTGACATTTATTCGTCCTGCAACGATGTTATGTCTCGTAAATAAGGTAATTTTCGTGTTGAACTCTTAACCCTGATCTTGGTTAAGGTCAATAACAACGCGATTGTTCGAAACAAAGTTTGAAAATATTTAATTGTTTTTCTTCGGAGAAACGACGAGACGGGTTAAGAGTTTTCCGTATACTCGTCACCACAAATTGTGCATCCACTAAACGGGGATGAAACGAATAACACAATTCTTTTATACCTTTTTTTGATAATGACCGTTGTGCGCCTATTCTGACCAGAGACAACATTATGTTTTCCGTTCGCCATTGTTTAATTTATTATTATTATTATTATTATTAATCTGCTTTATTAGGATAATATATTGTAAACAATTGATTAGAATAATCACGTAAATTAAAACGATTATTTTGTTTGTTTTATGTACAGCGGAAAAAATACTGCAACCTTCGAGTTCAAATGACTATTAAATAAACTTATTTTTTATAATCCGAAACGCGTCGTACAGGTTTTTATTTATATGTTGTAATTTACTTTAAAAAATATCTTTATTTAAATATGTTTATCGATATTGAAAATTAATTTTTTAATTGAAACGATATATATAAAAAGAACGCCTAGTTAGAAATTTATTGACTCGAACTATACAATTTTATTCGTTCTTCGTTTTTCTACTACAATTATAAGATAAATTTTATTATGTCGCTTGATTATAAAATAATAAAGTACTCTCTAGTTTTGTATAAATTATAATTCTGATAAAGCGCGTTATTAGAATAAACGATGGTTAATAATCGTAATATATCGCGAATATAATATTTGATCATTTTTGGACGTGATCCTTATTGATAAATTGTGTACAACTCGTGATAAAATTTTAATTGAACGCTAACGCTTATAAATTTAGAATATACATTTTAACCTCGTGAACAAAGAATAATTTTATTGGAATCGATGGTTACATTTTATGTAATGTTTGAATATTAAATTCCGTATAATATAATTATTTTTACGCTTAAATTTATAATTTATAAGTAGCTACATATTACTTAGAACTTGTAATAAATATATTACAATGTAAAATTATATTTTTAAAAATAAAATAAAAAAAAGTCGAGCGCATTATTATCCAATAATATATTAGGTTATATTTTATAACAAGTGTAAAACGTGAAATGTACAATGTACAATTTATTTATAAAAATTTTAAATTCAGTCTTAAATTTATAGCACGTGCTTAATATACTAAATATAATACTATTGAAATTTTATAATTAGAAATTGAAATATTTTAACGAATAAATTTGTTTCGAAATCTCGGAAAACCTCGTATGTCTCATCGTATATTAATTTACGTTAATGTAACTAAAATATTCATATGCCGTAGAATAGAAATGAAAAAATAAGTATTAAGTAAAAAAAATTTAATTATAAAAGCAATAGACGTTTTTTATAAAAGGAAACCAAAAAGTGTGATGAATGTTTACGTTGAAATACATTTTTCAATTAAAATATAAAACCATATTACGGTTTAATATCAAGTACAATTTAAATTGAAAAATATGTATTAATGTATAGGTAACTACGCTTATAAACGGAAGTTTGCTTACGTTTATTTTATTCCTCATATTCTCCTTTTCAAAAACCAACAATGGTATAATTAATTTCGTACATTTGTCAATCATTTACGTTCCATCTACGAAAAACCGTTTAAAATTAATATATTCGATTATAATATTACGTACATATATATTTAAATAATTTCGCCTCGACTACATTTTAAATCCAATTTACATCTCGAATGGAACCCATACATTTAACAAACATTTTGTGGTATTCTAAAAACGTTGTTCCCGACACTTCAATTTTTTCATATGTACACCTTTCTGTAAAGAAATCGAGAACTTCTTTGGATTATTTCAAGTTCAAAAATATATGTAGGGATATACGTGTACACTATCTAACGGTCCGACAATTAAATTACTACGATACTAAATAATAAATACTTATCCTTTCTTAAACTTACTCTCAAAAATCAAACATACGAAACAGAAGTGAGAAAACAATATTTAACAACAATAACGTTGAACGTCGAGGCTTATTGCGTTAAATAATTCGAAGGTATAAATATTTACGTTGTATATGGGCCTAAATTAATATTTCCATATCAAATATACGCGTTTAAGTTACAAGCTTTATCTACAATTCACTGCACACGATTATTATAATGAAATATGGAACGTTAAGCGCTTCGCGTCAGACAAATATAATCGCATTTATAAATTAATTTCTTTCGTTTATACATTATTTTTACGTTATTTAAATGTACCAACGTTACTATATTGTTGAAATATAAACATACTGGTATTCAATAAAACGTAATCACAACGCATTTACATATTTATATTTGCGATTTGTCCAACCACTCCATGTGAATTTACAAAACGCTATAGAGTAACTCGAATTAATTTGATAAGTCTGTTTAAAAATGAACACATGTAATAATGTCGTGTTCAATAACACGACTGTAACCTTGGAGATTTAAATTCGGTTTGTGTTATTTTGCATAGTGTACCAACTATTTGGTCGACAGTTTCAGAAACTATTTGTTATGTTGTTAAATGTACTCGTTTAATAACCTTACAACCGTTTTTCACTAGCTACAATTTTCTCGTGTATTTACACATTATATATTGGCCGATATGCGTAAAATATTTTAGACGATATATACGATTCAAAATTTAAACCGAACGTACATTTATAGAACGTCGCAAAGATCAGCACGTAATTATCTTATACATTAGGATCTTTTATTTAATTTGCGGAGTAAGCCAAACCTCTTATTACAATAGAAATATCTAACCACCGTGAATCACCCATTTCAGTCCAATGTTTCTTCACCTAATATTGTTGCAACAGCTCCTTGTAGCCAGCGCGTCTAAACCACAATCCATGTAAACACTTCGTATTCTAAACCATCTACGTTATTTAAGGGTAAATTTTACCTTAAACCAGAAAATTAAAACGGAATTATAATTGGCCGCTATATAATTTTGCAGCTTAGAATTCAGCCGTATAAACGTCATTACAGTGCACGATATTTATACATGCTGTTTATATATATATATATATATATATACTGCGTAGTATTTCCTAGTTAAATAGTTGACATACCAACTCGAATTAAAATATCAATTGTACAAACGGAATTAATACCAAATACCTTATATTGATTTAATAATTCGAACTTCATCGAAATTAAAGAATTTCTATACGATAAATTCGTTATTTTTTATTTGTTAATATTTTATAAAATTTTAATTTAAATAAGAAGTTACGTTTCAATAAAATATTAATATTTATAAGTACTTAAGTATAGTTGTTTATATTTTTCATAAAAAACTGCGTTATTAGTTATCATTATAGAATCGTTATTTATAATAGCTATTATTATAACGCAACATTCCAAAAGAAAATAACCTTTGACCTATACAAAATAAACTTTTTTCGTCTTAATCGAATATTACATAATACATTTCTAAAAGAAATATACAATATATATATATGCTAAACTGTTCGGTAATAGAAGTTTATTATTTCTCAATACAAAGTACGAATAAAAGTGAAGTATATATATCTTTTATTTTCATTATTTTTGAATATTAAATAAAATATTGTTTAACAGCGGAAATTTTAAAAGATAAAATATTAAATCTAGTTTATAGGTTTAATTAAATTCAAAAATAAAATGCCGCGAAACTGATTCAATCTCGTCCCTATTTGTCTAAAAATAATTCATATTATTGAATATTAGATTACTAATTCTAAAATATAACGTATATATTTATTTTAAAAATAACTATTTCGACGCGTTTTAAGTTAACAAAAAATAAACTAACAATTTAAAAAGATAATTTAATAAAATTATACAAAAGTTTTTGGGATAGTAGCCACTAGTCATTATTTGATCCGTTAGAGTATCCGTTTCATTCAGCACTTGCGTTAACTAATAATAATATTACGTAAATACGAATTAATACGAGGATTATGTATAGAGTTTGAAATTTCAAATAATAACGTTAAAATTCAAGGTCGTAGTAATCGAACAAAAATAAATATACTTTGGCGGTTCAATGTTTTTCAGTATATGAGTATTACTTATAGCAAATACATAACGAATTACTGTCACGCATATATATATATATATGAAAAGATAGAGAAAAGGAGCTAGAGATGTGACGTATATAATAATATATAAGTACGATGATGATATTATATAAAGGCTGACGACGATGTCAATGACCATAGACCAGCCCGTTGGTCGTATTACATCGTATTACATCGTCATAGGTATAATAACCATTACGAGTGCGAAATAAAACTTATTATCCGTATGTTATTTAGATATATATATATATGTGTGTGTGTGTGTGTGTGTGTGTGTATGTATGTATATTTTACGTTAAACCCATTTATGTACGCCTGGCGACATTTTAGAAAAAAGACGTTTTTCTGGGTATTCGTGCACCCGTTTTATGTACCTGTCGGTCGATATAGAACTGCAGCTATTGTCGGCGTTTTCTTGAAATATATATATATATATATATATGTACTATAAAAAAAATATATACTATATACATCACTATTATTGACTTTTTAGCTAGATTTACAACATTTTAAAGTTCGAGAATCGAAAATTATTTTCGAATCCATTTTGCTGCGCCATTTCAATCTCATTTTCGACAATTCAATATTATTATAAAAGCTATAGATCAAACGTGTTTTATCCACGTGTCACAGAAAGTAGCTTTCAACCCTGTGCACCTAGTGTTGACAAATTTGTTTTTATTTCGTACGTTAACAAAAAAAAAACAAACGTTAATACCTCAATGTTTAATAACCACTAGTAAAAACAATTTGATTCATGTTACGTCTTCCAGAGTTTGTGAGCTTTATAAAAAAAAAAATTTAACACGACAAAATAGCGAGCAAAAGTGGCCACGTCCAAACGGCCAAAATTAAACAATAATGGGGTTTTTTTTAAAACGAGAAAAGGAATTTGAATAATATTTCCAATTGTCGAATGGATTAATTTTAATTAATTTCAAAAATCTAAAAAATCCCAAAAGTATTCAATATCAAAAAGTCATATCGGAAATACTTTATTGAATGTCTGAAAATGTAAATGTTTGAAAAAGTTCAAGATATTCGATCGTAACGATAATATTTAAATACTTTGGAACACTGTGTAAAACGACAACGACTATTGTTATTCTATTGAAACCCGATGTCGAAATAAAATTATTGGAACTAACCAGTGACAATAAAAATTATAGGCGAGAAATACGTTACAAAACAAATACGGTTTTTCGTAAAAAATTGCCATACTCGACTATTAATTTCACTTCGTCCATTTTGTCGTACGGAAACGTATAAAAGCAGTCTCGTATATCGAATTTTGCGCGTCGTGGGCGATAGAATAATGATTTTTTCAAATAAAATAAAATTAAACAATGGAGACTTTTTCGTTAGTAAATATATTAATTTTTTAAAATATTATAAAAATATACGGTATTACGGGTGATACATTGTGACGTGGCCATACATTTATATTTTATATTTAACTCCATCGTTAATTCGTCATTTATGACGTCTTTCTCTTTCGAAACATTTAATTTATGTTGATAATATAATCGTGACAAATAGGTGAGAATAGACGTAGTAAAATATTATTAAAAATATTTATCTTTTTATTAATTTTTTCGTCGCAATACGTACCATTAGTTTCGTTATTTGTTTGACACGCGTTTAAAAGTAAATTAATTTTCTAATTTCTGATTCACATTTTAAGCTGATAATTTCAAAACAAATCATTTTATAATTTTAATATAATAAAACAGTATAATTTGAACAAACCACGTTATAACGAAAATACGATTTTATCAACATGTTTCGTTTCAAACGTGATTCATATGTAAGGCGGATTTGATATTGAAACTGCATACTGATAATTACAATTTTTCTAGAGATGTAACCGCTGCCGTGTTATTATAATCTATAATATAGTCTATTATAATCTATAATAGATAAAACGTTTTAAAAGATCGGCCAAAAAATTATAAATACACGGTACAATCTTAGACATATATTTAAACAGTAAAGGACAGTAATTGAACATACATATTGTGTACGATGAATACACACGAATATTCTGTGTCAAATAACCCACCGATGAATTTTTGTACCAAACCATCGTTTAATTCATAAATTCCGATATTTAAAAAACGTGATTTTTTTATATAATAATCGGTCGATTTCACTAATACATTTCTTTTTTTCGCTCGTCGGTTTTAAATAAATAATTTACAACCTGTTCGTCAAATTTATAATACTACATAAATCGTTTAAAAAAGCTTAGCTATAGAAAGTCCCCCTACACTCGTGTATAGTATATATGCAATACGTATTAGGTGAATTGTTACGAAGGTTTTTCAATTGTTTTGTCGTTTCGTTGTTTTGAAAAAGCCTCGGAGAAAAGCGATCCGTCCGTCAATCATAAATCGATCTCATTTTCAATCTATATACCGCGAATTAAATTTTATCGTGTAATTATATTTTCGAAATTTACAAATAAAATTCAGGTAAAGAACAATAACGGTAAAATGACAATCGACAACGCTCGAACGTAATTTTTAATTACCCAAAACGTATTTCCCGCGCAGGCACATTTTATCCGCTGTAGGTTTTTTCGAATCGATATTCCTATTTATGTTTATACAACGAATATTTTCAATCACCACTTTCCGGGATATATATATGGAATAATTTGTGAAAGTTATAGTCGGTCGCATCTCTTCTGAAAAGAGTTCATTGCCGTCGGATAATCGTATAGACAGTAATTCTAGGAAAACACTTATACCGCCTGTTTACGTTAATATTTGTTTATGCACATGAACATTGTACACACACACACACACACACGTATATATTATATACATCTCACAATTTAATTATTCCGTAGAAAAATAATTCCATTTCGATTGGACGAAAGACGCGTATACTTCTTTTCGATGGCCTAATTCAATTTTTTTCCGAACGTAATGTCGTATTCCGATTTTTAATATTCTTAGTTTATCTAAAAACGTTGATAAACCAACAGCAAAATTCGATTCACAGCGTATATTCCCTATAACCGCGATCGTCCGCGTATAATCTTAATAAATTAATTGAAAACACCCGAATTATACTTTAATATCAGCGTCGGTTAAACGTGTATTTAAATTCTGTTTTACATTATATATATATAATGTAAAACAGAATTTATAACTTTTATAAATTTTATAACTATTTTCGCGACTGAATTCATAAATCAAACGGAGCATAATATAACGTAATAACAACAATAACCTGCATATTCCAATAGAGTTTATCACAGTTATTGTAATTAAAATCGTTAATTAATTTTGTAAACCTCTAAACTTGCGAGTGACGTGTGTAATTTCATATAGTATCTAGAATATAGAACCTATTATAGCAACGTAAAATTCGACCGCCGTATTATTTAGTCGACCGCTTTCGATTAACAAAAAGAAATTAAGTAATTTGACGCGAAAATAGTCCGAGGCGTTTTAAATATTCGAAATATCGATAAAAATGGAATGTCGTTGGAAACCGAAAAATGACTCGTTTTTCAGTATGTTTTTTTTATCGAAACGCGTATTTTTCAACCCCGGACAGGACGCCTAATATAATATAACGCTATTAATATACATACTAGGTACATAATTGATAACATTTATTATGCATTACGCTGCGTCAAATTATATATTCAAATAGAGATTGCGACATACTCTATAATAAATTCATACATTTAGATATAGGTCTGTAATTCAGTATATTATTCTCGGAATACGAACGCGCAGGTTGCAGAAAACGCATTTTGTTACAATAAAACATACGGAGCCGCGTAGCTATATCAGTATAGAATCACCGACAGCGTATTACTATATATATATAAAAGTATTGGGTACACGACGCGCCTCTCGTTAGTTCGCTTTCCGTTCCCGTCGGTTGGACATTTAATCGTCTATACTGCTCCTGGTGTAACGATCGGACGGGTCGACGAACCGAAAGGTTTATTTTTCTGTTCGCGAAAAAAAAACCGAAAACCTATGCGTATATTCGAAGACGCGTAAAGAGAATTAACCGACCCGCGGTTGGCTGAAAATTCACGAGTGACGCAAATCATGATATACATCGTCGAACAATGTACCTTCAATAGACACGTTGCAACGTGTTACATAACTAGCCGTCGCTTCTACATTTTTTCAACCCGAATCGTACGCCGTTAGGTACGTATTCATTTCTATTGCGTACATCGCGGTGTACAGTCTTTCTTTTTCTTGGTTATTATTATTACCTCGATAATGACGCGCTGTTCAATTAACATATTGTTGTCGGACGAGTATTGGTTTTCAGCTGAAAAAAAACGACGATAAATTTTTGTTAAATTATAATATACAAACGTATATACGTATATTCATACCAGTGGCGTATTTACAAACTGCTTGTTCTGTGTGTGTGTAAGGAGGGGCATAATTCCGTGGCAGAGTATTGTCCTGTCACCGCGCACCATTCACGTGATAGTTTTTAAGAAATGGTAGTTCTTAAGGATTATTGTGAATTAGATTCGATGTACGGGGGGCGAGGTAAAACAACGTGAGGATAGCTCGCGTTGCTCGCCTACCCTTAAGGATGATCGTTTTTGTGATTTTTATCAATAAACGATGGCGACTCTTGTCCGAAGTACTGCCTTCAGGCATTCCGGGCTAGTGAGTGTATTGCCGATTTAAAAAAAAATAAGGAGGGCATAATAATAAAATAATTTTAAAAAACAATTATTATCATACATCCATTTTATTAGAGTTTTATAAATAGTTTTATATTAAAAAAAAAACAACATCGAAAAAATACCTCCGTTAAATGTTAGAATCTAGGATCTCTTCGTGTTTTATAATTGACAAAATAAACCAACTACCTACAATTATATTATTGACACGTTTAAAATTTTTCTGATCTTCAAACATTCCCTGGGAGGGGGGAACCCCTTATTCCTTCCATAAATACGCCACTGATTCATTTGCGAATATTAAAACGACGAAATATTATTATTAGATTACGTTCGACGATTTTTGTTGTTGAATTAAAGGGGAAGCGAAAGATCGTTTATCAAATGTAAAATATTCAATTCTCGTCTATTGTTTTATCGGTTTAAAATAGAACAATAAGAGACCCACGCGTATTTGTATAATTATTTACCGTGTTTTATTATATTTCTAGTTTTTTATACTACGATCAACATACAATACAAACGTTTAAAAATATTATTTTCTTGTTCAAAACGTATCATAGTACATTTTATGTTGAACAAAGTGTAATATCGATATCTAAATTTAAAATCACTTCCTCTCAATCAACGGTAGATCATTATATGGCATCGGCCGTAGCCGAATACCGTTCGCATTAGCACAGAGTATGGTAAAAAGACGCGCAAAAAATAATAAAGCGTAAATTTTTCGAACGAGTACGATAAACGTATTTTGGGAAATACAAATTCGGGTTTTACGTTTGGGGTTTTTACCGTATACTCCCACCACCCACGAGTTTCGTCGAATATAAATGATAGTTAGGTCAATTATTAACGTACACTTTTTTGGTTTCCGAAAAACCGTAGCATTCCTTTAATAATTATTCGAAATTATAAAAACCTCTATTACCGTTCGATATCCGTACGCGTCGAATCGAGACGCCTAATTTCGATTTATTAAACAAAAAAAACGACGATTATTCCGCCGTTATCGACGCCGTCCACCTCCAATAAAATGTATCGGTAATATTCGTATACCGGCCGTGCACGCGTACGATCCGATACGATACATTCGACAGCGTAAAAACAAAATTAAAAGAATTTGACCTCACCGCGTGTATATATATATATATATATATATATATATATATATATATAACACGATATTGTTAATATAATAGCGCTGCGCGGTACAGTATCGATGTTGTTCCAGCAGTAACGTTAATTCATTCCGTCATTGGTTGGAATAATATATATTACAATCCAGTAACGAACAATAATAATTATCGTTATATAGAGTACGATGATACGGTTCGATCCGGCGTGCGGCGGCCCGCTCATTACGTGAATAATAAAAAACCATCGGAGCCGGCGCGCATGTTGAAAATTCTAAGTTCCAGATATTGTCTTTACGATGAGGTTATATTAAAAATGCATACATCCGTTCTACCTGTATATAATAAATGCTTAACGCGCGTCGTCGTAGTCGTTGCCGATAATCCGAATAATTATTGTTTGTGTGCGTGAATGGGACGGACGTCGCGCCGTCACGCCATTTAACGATTAGCTATTTATTATTATTGACTTGCCGTTTCCAGTTTTTCGAAATTCACCGTGTAGGCGCAATGTCAGGGGTGTGTACGCACGCGCGCGGGGGCGCGCGTTGTTTTTACGAGCATTTCTTTATTTTACGCGGCCAACAGATATTAATTTATCGCCGGCTCATAGAATGGGTCGTCGGTGTTGTAAAGAAATGTATATACACATATACACGGGAGTACGGAACAAGCGCGAACGCGTTTATTAGTTTATTTAAGTATTTAAAAGCGAACGTGTTTTCCCGAGCGATAAATTATAATCCCCGTACACTTCGAAATGTACGTACGAAACGACCATAGACTTGATACGGTACCCGTTTAACTGACAATATATTTTATGAAACTAATAAATGATCGTGGCAAAGTTTAACTTTGACGTTTTTCCGCGCCATATATCATAATAGAACAACAATAATAATATACTCTTGCGTTTGTGGCCAACAAGAATGCGGAGTGTGCGCGACGTGTACGAAAATTATAAAATATTTTATTTTTGGAAATCGTCGAATACGTTTTATACACGTTGGTGATTTTGTAAGTTTGTTTTACACAATTGTACGTTCTTTTTCACTTTGCACACAGCGTTCGTAAATCGCGTATACATATAAACCGACGAATTATTGTGGTCCGCCAGCGAATGAATGTATATATTTTATTATTTCGAAACAAAGAGGAATAAATATTTGTCGAAACATCATGGTGAAATTATCATTGTCATATCGATTTCTTTAAACGACCGAATAATTTTAAAATCGATTTTTTTAACGGAATAATTTTTGTAATCCGTACTTATTTCGGTACGAAAGATGTTTATATCGCTCGTACGTTTTACGGAGGATGAAAACACCACGTACAAAAATTATTACGATTCTCGCCTTTCAAATTTAATTATGTAATTCTCGCGATTTTTTTAGAACAATAGGTCAAATACTTTCATAACTCGTTCGTTTATTACTTCGAATTACGCGATTATTTCTATTTTTTATTTTTATTTTACTACGCGTTATTGTAATTTATCATCTATCAATTTATTTTAGAACCTATTAAATTAATTCAAATTTTTTTTCGCGTATTTTTATCTATTTACGAATATATTAAAACGTATTTATTATTTAATACAAAAATGAATCTGGTATATTAATTCTCAACAACGTGTTATTCAATAGATTAAATTTGGTTAACAATTTTAACAAATACATCAATTATTATAATATATTATATTATATTATATTATTACTTTTCAAAATTATAATATAAGCGTATATATAAATATGGTAAAATAGATTATAGTAAATTTAATTATAAATACGAGTTTTATTACGAAAATATTATTTAACCTATAATTTGTTAAAGGCTTTCGATGTATGGACATATAATTTATAAATAATTAAAAATTAAACAGCGGTAAATAAATGAAGCTTGATTATACAACTAGGAAAATTATATTTTAAGTAGAGCACTAGCGCATTATATATATATAGGTCTCCAGTCACGAAATCAGTCTTTAAAATAATTATATTTCCTAAATCACAAAATGTAAACGCGTACGTATTTATTATTTACCCTCAAACACTCTATACTATTATATATTACGTAATAATAGTTTTAAACTATTCGGGTACAACTATTTGTTACGCGTTATATTTATCGTTATTGTGTGTTGTCTATGTGATGATAAACTTAGATGAGTAAGTAAGGATAATACGGCATTCCAACGAAATCATAAAAATCATTTAACGCGATTAGAGGTAGTCGTGTTTTACATACACGTTGTGATGATTAAACGGTAATGGGCGTATAGTAAAATGCGTTATTTATTTATCGTACCAGTGTATTACTATAAATGTACAGTTCGGTAATATTCGTTTACAGTAATACTATTACGTACATAGATTATAGGTATATAAAAACGCAGTCTCAAATGTGTATGTATACATGTAAAATGGAGACCCAAAATATTCCAAGTTGTATTTTATCGTCGTATATGTCATATATATAATCCGTAAGCAAAAATAAATTTTAAATAAAATTGAAATTAATTTTATACAAGTCGCGGTAGAAATGTCAAACACGAATTAGGAATCTAAACGTAAAAATCGAACCAAAAACGACGTTTATTATTAGTATACGATGCTTAATTTTTTCAGGTATAGTTAGAAAAAGAACACGTTTATTTCGTACAAAATTTGCTCGCTATATAATTTAAACTTCTGGACATACATTTATTTCGATCTTTGTCGATTTCGAAACGCGTGACTTGGAAAATCGACAATATTTTAAACCCCTTACTATATACATTTACACACAAAATATTTCTTTGGTTGGCTTCATTAAATGTAATATTCTCTGTTGATGATGCACTAGTTTCCGGTTGTTCCCTTGCTCCGGTTATATGCCGAGGGAACGTACTTTCTTATTTGCGATAGCAACCGCGACGAGTGATTGTAAAAAAAAAAATGTAAGAAATTTAATACAATACTAAACAATGTAAGTATAGATACGCGTGATAACCTAGTTTTCACTAGACTTGAAAATTTCACCGAGTAGAACGTACGTATTTATAAATTTGTAGACACAAATTATTACACGATTTACGTCAAATTTCCGTTTATTCTATATTGCCTTAAAAATATCGCGAAATTTTAAGACATTTTGAGTGTAAATACAAAATTACTTCAACGGCATCATGTCGTAATAAACTGTCTGATTTGAATTTTGATAATACATTAACAAAACATATTTCGACTCCACGTTACTTCCATTCACGTTTTTTTTTCGGAGCTGTTGTGTGTATATATATATATATATAACATGTAATTAATAATACGCAATTGTCGTTATATCCAATCGAATGAAAATCGAAATATTGATTTATTGTTTGTTATTGTTGTCTGCATTTCACACCACGTAAAAAACGAAAATATTGGATGTGGGCTAATATAGCATTTTTATTATCCGGATTGAACCTGCAATACTATTATTTATACGTATCTTAATTTTTACTTTTTAATGTATTTTGACACGTGCGTTTATAATTATTAAGAGATATTTATGAATTGGGATAAAAAGAAATTATCGTTCGTAAATATTTACTATTTTTTTATAATATAACCGATTTAATTAACAAAATAACGAAATAATTTGTTTTATAAGAATCATCAAAATTGTTTTTCGTTTATTTTCGTCTTATTAAAACGTCTGTCCTTTATATTCCTTATAGTATGTTATTAACATAATACGTAAAAAACGTATCGATTATTTATAGATATTATTAAAAAATTTTATTCGAGTTAGTCCGGTCACATAATATATTATATATTAATAAAACATACGTTCATCAGTATCCGTTTCATTTATTTACTTATACTTAATTAAATATTAACTTACAGCAATAATACGCTACCAAATTCAACCAAAAATACAGTAACTTATATACAATTATTATGTATAACCAAAACAGAAATTTTACTTTCTTTATTATATTTGAATAAATTTTATTTAGTCAATTCGTTTCAATTTCAAAATATAATATTATTACGCGATACTCGTATATTTTTATTTTAATTAAACCAAAGTAGAACTAAAATGTTAATTTTCAAGTCACCATATGAATATTGGCTATTCGACTAAAAATTTAGGAGGGGTTATATTGAATATATGATGAATAAACGGATGACATTCCAATGAATACATCGATTCCAATGAAACTTTTAACATTTTCAAAAGCGCATTCTACCGGTGATCCCGTTACCGTACTTAGCGATGTTATAATATTGTTCTAGTTCAAAGTATTCGAAAGTCGTATAAAAAGGGATCGTGTTTTTCAAAAATACGTATATTTATTTTGATAATAATTTAAATAATGGTTCAATTATTATCGGAGTCGTATGTAATAATATAATATTCAGAGAAATATCGGGTATTTGTATTTATTAGATATAAATTGTACGATTTTTTTTCTAATATATTAAAACAGTAATATTCAATCAGGCGTAGTGTTATATAATATAACCCAACTCCTATTAAAAATACTTGTTTTATAATAAACGTTGGTTTTCCAACGAATTGTCTAGGAACGATTACATTTTTTATCCTTTAGTAATTCCTAAACGTAATTGTTTTTTCACGTTACCAACGGATGACTGAATGCGGAAATCGACTCGCTCAATATGTAGTCCAAACATTTTGTTAAGCTTTTTAATTTATATTTATTGTTTGCCCGAGTAAATTACAAGCATCGAATAATTTAATTAAAAAACGATATTCTTAGACTTATAAAACATATTAATCATTAATTGTATTTGTACGTTTCACGAAGTACTGAATAAAACAACAAACTCCTTTTCATACTCGTATACATAAATATTTTCAAAAATAATCAACTACTTACCTCAATCGCATATATCGTAAATAATTTCTTCGAGATTTACCTATTTATCGAAAACCCGTTGATTTTAGTAAACAATCACGTATTGAACCATTTTGGAAAGTTATTCGATCCGATTATTATTTATTTAATGTAGGTTTGGAGGTTAATTATTAAATGAAATCTTCTATCTCGGGGCGTCAGTAAATATTTAAGGAAAATTGCGTAGAATAGGCCTCTCCCGTAAATGATTAACTTAATAGAACGGAAACTATTATATTTGCTTCGAAGGTTGCTCAAACAATCGAACATTTTGAAATTCACTATGAGTAGGGTGTGTGCGCTTTTTTATTAATATTTTTCGAGTTTACCGTTTCAAATTTAATTTATATAAACGAATTAAAACACGGCTAACTTACTAGTATCCTCCGTGCTTCGATTACATTATAAAATTGTCTAGAAATGATTAAAAATGCGGGTGTCATAGTAAACGTGCTAATACAAGTTCTATTAAATTAATTAGATTTAACTCACACAACTCACAAATTTCAACAAAAATCTGAATTTATAAACATAAACGAGGCGTATAACTTTTTTGAAAAATTTGAAATAACTATTGGTAAAACATCAAACGAAAACGGTTTTTTTTTAAACATGAAAGCGTATTATTCAAGTACATAGTTATAGATCCACTTGAAATACTTACGTGTTGTTGAATTTACCACATACACTGTGAATTGAAAACTAATTTATATAGATTATTGATTATAAACGAAACTGAAATTTAAAAAAAAAATCATATTTAATTATACCTGTATATGTCGTTACAGTGACAGAAACGACGAGCGGCCAATTGGTTTTTTATTAATAATTCATAATGTACCGTATTCGGTGATTAATTATTAAAAAAAAGGCTCGTGTAAATTATTATACGCACAGGCAGCAGCAGCAGCAACAGACGCGAATATAGAAACTATGAATGAAACCATGGAAGAGAAAATAATGTATTTAAGACGCGCCAACAAAATATTGTGTAAAGGACTATATGCCCGTTTTAATAAACATATATACATATAAAACTTCGATCGTATAAAATTCCAAGAAATAGAAATAACCCGCCTAACTATAACGAAAATTCGAATTAATTTTTGCAAAAGTATTTCTTTTTAAATTTGCTATATATGACGTGTCAACATGCGACGTGAATAATATGTCAAACGCAAATATTACGTTCTTTTAACGGTAAAATACATTATTGGAATTCTACTCGGGTCTATGTAAACACATTTGACCCGACGTCCTGTTGATAATAACCTAAATTCGGTTTGCGTGTAATATTTTTAACGTTCCGAATTAATTTTAATCTATTCGCGAAATGTATCAATTTAAGGTTTATCGTTTCACACGCGTTATTGACTGTTCTGCATGCATTAAGAGTAAACATAAATCAATGTCGTCATCGATTTACATCTGTTTAGATTATGCATAATTTAATATTTTACTTACCTCGATGCAATATACAGTATTACAGTATGAATATATACTAAAGATACATATATATATATATTTACATATCGTTTATACATAAGTTTATATATATAAGTACGCGTTATGACATTTAGTTCTTTTTCAAAATGTGACTATTTATTTCAAATTGAATGTAAAAAAATATATAGTGACAAAAATTTTAAATAATTACTAGAATATTGTTTAAGTCTACATATTATAACCAACATTAAAGTAATAACCAAAGATTCTAATACGCGTAAATTATTGTTAAAAATATTTGTTTCATAACTTATACCGTCAAATAGGCAATTACAATATACCGTTTCATGTCATATGTAATCAAAACTATTCAATGAACTCTTTGTTTAAAATGAATCAAAAATATGTTATGAAATAATTTTTCTGAACAGTCGACTACAATTAAAAATATGATTGTAAGACTTAAATCAATTGTAATGTCTGGACGTGTAGGCTAAAAATGTATTGTATAATACTATGAAATACGTGATACGTTCAATAAGTAAACGAACGTCCACTTCGCCATTCGGTGTCGATCCTTTTTCGGCCATTTGCGAACTTCTCGACCTACGAATAAAAACTCGCGCGGTTCACACACAAACTACCATTCTGCAATATATTTCCCCAAGCTTAACTTATTCGGCCGTTAAAAAAAAATTTTGGGCGTCACTAGCGAATAAACGACAATTCGCACTGAATAACAACATTCACAATGCGTACACATATACTAATTAAACGGCATACCTAGGTGCTGTTATCGTCTTTCACCCTCCCAATGCAGCAATTTGTCTGTTTACTTATCAAACTTACCAAACATTATTGAGAAAATGGTTTTTGTATTGGACGGGAAATACCAACAAATGTGTGTATTGGATATCTATCCACACGCAAGTATAAAATATACTAAATTAAATACCCGACGGATGTGTATACGTATATTTACATATATGTATAAGTCAGTATAAAAAAGTAAGAATAGTAGTCGTAACGACGATAGACATTCATTATTCAAATATATTGTAATCCATTCCAAAGAAGATTACTTACAGCCTTAACATACAGACGAAAATAAAGCAGAAGACATAAAATTATAAGCCACGCGCATAAATAACGAGTATATATATATATATACGCGTCGTTATTCATGTATACACTTACAAAACTTCAGTGTAAGTACTACACCTACCTAGAGCGGATCATAGTATTAATACGATGTTCACAAAAAAAGATGAATACTTATATTTACGGCAATTATTGGAGTTAAGTATGAAATGTTAAAGCATACAATAACGAAATTTGGTTATTAATACATATTGTGTGTGTGTATATATACATAGATATCAAACTATTTAATGCGTATTACCAAGTAAAATATAGTACTGTTAATATATGTATATCCGAGTAACGATATAATTAACATAGTGACGATTTAATTCCGACTAATTATTTTAATTATTATTAATAATTCATTAGTACCGTGGAAATACGTTAACAAACCCTTAATAAATTATTCGCTATTTATACTTATGTCCATAAACGTATTACATATCATTAATATAATTATGATATTAAAATAACGCAGTTTTCAACGGCTCTGAGATATATACGTCAATATTTAAAGTACAATTTTTCCACCGTGGTATAGCTCCATATACATAAAGGATACAGATTCAAATAATAATAATTACGAAACGACGAAGTTACACTAGCTTTTGATTTACTCCGCGTTCTATTGACATTAAAATTCAGTCGCTTTACTTGGCAATTAAAACGAGGCATGTTCGTAACTATGAGAACGTGAGAGATTTATGTACGTGTATGAGTTCATTTTTCAAAATACTATCTATACTTATAATCCACATACGGTCGATATAATTTTATATACTCATATTTTGTGTGAACATTGAAGAATAAAAATATATATTATATTATAAAATTTAATTATAAATATCGAATCGATACCGCAGTTTCGTCGATATACTTGTAACTTACAATACGACAAGCGAGTACGAACGAGTTAAATGTTTAGTTCCGTGGGTTTTTTTAATGTTTGCGGCCATCTTATAAATATGTAAATGATTTTGGTACTTACTTCATTAAACAATGTATACAGATTCTACAAATAATATATTCCTACATTTTAAAATAATATCGAGTCAGTTTACTTTATGGAACATAAAATCCGTGTATAATTTATAGATCTGGTTAATTCGTGTATGTTTAACACTACTCTTTATAGATTTTCCTTAAATAATCGTAATTATGTATTGCGATATAATACCTTGTACTCTGTAAAAGGCGTGAAATATTTAATTTTCATCGTGAAGCACTTCACAGGATTCTTATTTGAAGCTATAAAATATTTACTACACTGCGCAATTTTATATGAGAGTTACTTTGAAATATAAAAAATAAACATATTACCTTACCAATAAATCACTTAAAGTTGATAGTTTTCAAATACCTAATATTACATCATTCTTTCCTACAAGCGGTTAGACTAGATACAATTTTATCGGGATAAAAATTTAAAAACGCTTGCTGGACATTTATTTTAAACTAAACACACTTATTCACAGTATTAGTAAATACAAATTCGGTCTTAGTTATTTTATTTTTGTTTCATATAGGTGTATATATTATATACAATTAGGTCTATCACAACAAATTTTTATTTGATATACATGAAAGCCATCTATTGTAATTTTCGCTTACCTCTGTTTGAACAATTTTCATTACATAATACGTCGAAAATAAATAAAAACATAGGTCCTAATAACTCATATAGAACATAAAGAAAAATAAAATAAAATATACATCCATAATAATAATAATATTAATAATAATAATAATAATAATAATAATAATAATAATAATAATAATAATAATAATAATAATGTCATATTAAGTTTTGACATGAATATTTCAACGCTAATAAGGATAACAGAACACAAAAAGTTTTAAAAAGATTATAAGTAAATAATTGTATACTACCTAAACATATTTTAATATTAAATCGCTGGGAGGCGTACCTCACTAAATATTTTACACCGAAGTCTTTAACTTTTTAATCGAAATATGTCCTATTTTCACCGAATAAAAGATATTTTAAAATGTACTAAAACTCGTTTCAAATACTGTAGTCGAAATCATCAAATAAAATTGATTTTGAAACCTTAATGTTCATACCATTCATTTCAGAATTCTTGATTTCATTCCAAGTTCGTACATACCTATCTTGTATATAAATTCCAAAAAAATAGTTCTAAAAACTAAAAATGTAGATTCTTTTTTATATATAGTTTATACAAGATAACAAAGATATGCATATATATATATATTTATGTTATTTAGAAAATTTCAACATGAACGCCATGTTAAATAATTGAAAACTTTAAATTATAAAATATAAACGTATATATATATATATATATATATATATATATTTAGATAGATAGTTAGATATATTATGTGCGTTGTAAAAAAATACGACAAACACAATATCTAAAAAACAAAACAAAAAGATTATTATTTTCTAATTTTAATTGAAGTAATATGTTTTTTTTACATTTTACAAAATAAATAAATATGCTTAAAAGTTTATATATTTATAAATTATATATATATATATATATTGGATTTCAACATCACTTTTAATGAGTTCAAATAGTTAATTATAATACAACTCAGGAAAAATAAATAATAAACAAAATTAAATTAAATTCTAATCAGACTTTCTATGGGGTAGAGGAATTCAATTAACTTTATGACAAATGTAACATTTAGAATTTATGACTAAAATTAAATAATAAGTAATAAAACACAAATGCGTAAATTAGTGATAATAATATATTATAATATGATTGTTATATCTATATAACAATAAGAACTGCAATAACATTATTGTTATTGTTATATAGACTAGGTTTTATTTGCACGTGCACTGTTAAGAACAGTCGATATAAATATTATAATTACTTTTTATCAGATAGGTACATGCTTAATATTTTATTATAGCAATGATGGATTTTATTACATATTATATAGTTTTTATTTCATTCATTAAATATTATTTACGAATTACTAACCTATATATCATATATTGTTTATAATAATTAAAACTATAGGTATAATATAATATTGTATATATAAATATATATATATATTAGTATTATGATTATTATTTATTTATCATACCATATAATATGTAATTTTATAACACTGACGTTTCAAATATTCCAATATTAATCATATTATGCCTATGAGCAGTAGGTACGTATATTAATTTTATTATTAATTATTTTAACTGTTATCTTATACTTTAAAAGACTAGCAATGAATATCAAACGTATTTTACATTGTTGATGAATACATTTTGATAAGTATACGTATGATAAATATTTTAAATTTAGGATATTCAACAGTCAACCGATTAATAAATATTTAAATATAATAAATATCAGTAGCCGAAAAAAGAAAAGAAAATTGATAATATTCAACAAAATAAAAACAAAACTAGAAAAACTCAATATTGAAAACGTAAGAAAAAATAACAAATTGAAGCTGATATGTAACAGGGAAACAAACAAGAAACAAAAATGTCTTGACGTTTTAAATAACTGATTTACATAAAAGATTTTACATATTTTTACGTAATCTGAATAATCGTGATAATAATAAACGTAATAAAAAATAAACAGAAATAAATCATATTACAACGAAAACATTCATCATTCAGCACCGAAGATATATTATATATATATATATAAAATATTCAAATTATACATAAAAGTAAACCCCCAAGTATAGAAAATTGATTCATATACATCCATATATACATACGATCGCAAAATATATTATTATACGATATAGATTGAAAAATATCGTAACTTCTCTCCCCCTCACTAGGCCTTCTCTTATTTGCGAACATAAAATACGAAGTAGTACAAGGTCGTAGGTCAGGTCAATCGATTTCAACCACTTTGTATGTTCCTCTTGTCTGACGTATATAATGTCCGACTACATTAAAATTTAATATATTTTACTCGTTTTCTTATTAATTCTATAAACATTCGCATGTACGTGTATTATATACATTTTAGTCATAAACAGAAAATTCAACTGCGGTTAATTTTCATTGGGAGAAAATATATAAGAAGGAATAAAAATAAAAATGAAAAAATACTGTAGACACGTGTTATATTACGAGCTAACGTTTGCGATTGCAACGGTTCTCGCTAACTCAACGACTGTCCGACGACACATTATCCGAAGAAGTCGACGAGGACGTGGTGACCGGCGTTGTCCATTGCCATCGACAGCCATATCGTTTTTCTTGGCTGAAACAATATGAGCCATATGGCCTTAAATTAAAAATCGTATTTATAAAGTAAGTGTACATGGCAACAACAATATTTAATACATATATATAATTATTATATTATATTATATATACCATAAATACAATGTATTACGTTTGTATTTATGGTACAGTAATAATTGTTTGCTTTTTATAAGCAAATATATTCAGATCACACATCAGATCACTTAAAACGGTATATTTCTATTATTGTATTATTTAAGTATATATATATAACGCGTCTATAAGACCAGTAAGGTTGTTTCTGAACAGTAAATTAGTGACGCGGCATATCATATTCTGAACGGACCACCGACTCTATTTTCGATGCAGTCCAAATAGGTCGCATGGATATATATATATATACCTACAAATGTCGAAAAATTCTAACATTTTTCGCCATTTTTTCTTTATATTATTTAACACGGATATGAATACGTAAATATAATTTAATTTTAGTTGTTTTCTAAGAAACATTAACTTTCAAAATATATAATAATTATAAAGTATATCCACAATTCCTGATATTCAATATAATCGCTAAATTTTCCTTCAGGAAAGTCGCTTAAGATATTTAGAAAATCGTTAACGTTCGACAAAAAGCATATAATAAATTGAAACTTTAATTCGTCCTGAATCCGGAAATTTTTTAGTGGGAAAAACAACTTTGAAAATGACTGTTTCTAAAAAAAGTCAATCTACTTAAAAAAATGTAGGTTCTTATAACACTAACGTCATTTGTTTAGCTTTATACACCAATAAAGAAAAAACTGTTACAAATTTGATATTTTACCGAAATATATAAAATTCAATATTCTGAGGGGATAAAAAAATGGTTTCCTATTAATAATGGCCATTCGCTTCATATATATATATATATATATATGTGTCTGTGTGTGTGTGTGTGTGTTTATTCAATATGTGAAGACTGTATCAAGTCTTTATCATTAGTAACACTTTTATGGTTTTTTATATTCCTGTTGCAGTTATATTAAATCAAAATCAACAAAATTTTTCGTAAAATATTTTTGTTAATTTTTTAAAATAAATTATCCGTTCATTTTATAAACAGTAAAGAATAAAATATTAAAAAAATGACTAGTGTTTTTATATTTATACTAATAACAGTTCACTTAGTATAGCTCGGCACAAAACCTATAAAAAAGTGTACCCGTTAAATAATTAATGTAAAGACCATAACACCATGTTAGTACAATTTTATTTTTTTATTTTTTTAACGAATTAAAAAAATAAAACAACAATATTAATTATACTTAAAAATACGTACAATTTTTTTTATTTCTGGAAAAATTACATAAATAATCGAGTACTAACTAATATAGATCAATTTCTAATAGTAACTCGTATAAATTTCGTAACATAAATAATAATAGTATAATTCTGTAACTTTTCAATTAACTTTAATAGTAATAAAATAAATTAGAAAATTTTACCAACTTAATAACATTTTGATATAAAATATAGGCAATAACTGATTTAGGTTACTTTGATCATTATTTGATATTTACTTATTATGTTAAAAATTACATTTCCAAAACGTATTACTGTAATAAATTTATCGTTTTTCTGAACATACCTTTAGACAAGAATAAATAAATTATTAATATATGCATATATATAAATTATCGTTACAATAGTATAATGATTATTTTTAAAAATTTTAAATGCTAACAAAAAGTCAATTTGAAACATATTCGTTCATAAAAATATCATGGACAAATAACGCACGTTAAAAATTTTACAACTGTTCATAATTTTTTTGTATTATACTGTCGAACTTTAAATATTATTTAGGTAAATGTTATCATAAAAAATAGAAATTTAAGCAAATATGTATTTGACGAACTTAACAATTGAAGCTACTTAGTGATTTATTAAAAAGAAAAATGAATAACTAAGCCAAACAATAAATGTTCAATGTGTGTTTAATTATGTTTCTAAAGATTACTTTTTTTTAAATTATTTAGCACGGAAGACTTTTAGTTTTTTTTACGCTTAATTTCTGTAGTTACAAAAAATGTATACGAAAAACAACAGAACATTTTATATGGGACTTAAATTTTTTTCTTCAATTATATAAGTATTACGTACATATACAAATAGGATATTTGTTATTTAAGAACCACAGATAATTTATTTAAGAGACATACATACATATATATATATATATAGTTCAATCGAAATAAAATTATTTACAATCGATCACTGTTTATTACGCTAAATTATATTTAAAAAATGATCCAATAATTTTAACTATATACACACTTTCAAAAGTATATATAAAATTTAAGATATTACCGAAACCTCCCCTCCCACTTTCGATAACTTTCACCTATAAAATATATATCTAACAATATTAGATGTATATATAATCGTATAAAAATAAGCTATTATTATTATTTATTTACCCGACATATGATATTATTGCCTTCTAAAAACTAATAATCTTTGTTGACACTCCAAGGTAAAAAAAAACTTAAGCGTAATATATACATATATATATTATATTACCAATTTGTCTTTGTTATATAACTTCATCATCTTTACAAGGTTTTCATTACGTTTACATTCAAACACCATAAAACATATTTAGCTTTTTTTATAAATTAAAACAATTTTCATATAAAAAAATGTTCAGTTTGAATATTTAACGAAATTTAAATTTTAAACTAATTTAACACTGTTTGTAGACATATCAATAGTGTTCAATTAAACTTACACGATGTTTATACTTTATATTTAAATTTTAATATTACAAAACAATAGCAATATATAAAATAGGTTCAAAGGGTAAATATTTTAATGTTGAAGTGTAAGTATATCACATTTTATATATATATATTAGGGCTATAAATAATATAATATAATATAATGTAATAATGTTCCTGTAATTTCGGAGCTTTAATCCTGCAGGACGAAGTTAATTTTAAAAACGATATTACGGTATTGTACAACATACAATTTATACTATAATTAAAATTTAATTAAAAAAAAAATGTAAAAATATATTATAGTGTACAACGGGTAGTCATTTTTTTAATAGTGTGTTATTCTCAAGGAAATATACGATTATATGTGAGAAAATTAACACATTGTATACTCGTATGCATATGGCTTCAATCGATCGACAAATTATTATAAATTAATGGTAGAATATTAAATACGATTTCTTGTAGTACTATATTAGCGATCTAATAAATGTATTTTGTCTTATGGTGTAATCTCATCATTAAATATTACAATTTTGTTTAGAACATTTTGAACAAAATTAAATAATAAAGAAACCCAAACCATAAAAAATAATCTCCAGACTATTTATAAAATTGTACCTATATACTTAATTTAATAACAACCTTATTATCATCTCAGCATTTAAAATCGTGGAGATTTTAGATAAATTTCACCAATTACACCGATTTTGTAACAATATTTAGACGATGATTAACTATCATGTTTCGTAGAATAAATTAGTTTACCTATATTTTGTAATATATACTTCAATATACATTTTCCATCAGCTTATGTATTTTATTTATATTACAAAATATATGAACCGATAACTTTCGAATTACAAATTATATAAAATTTATTTTAAGTATAATACATATTAAGTAGAGTATTTATTTTGTTTAGCAATAAATAACTAATGAAAATGATAATTTACTAATATAACGACCTCTAGTACTTTTAAGTATCTAAATTAAATATATTTTCAGTCTTCAGTAGTATATTAAGCATTTGTAATAAACAATGTAGGATTATATTCAAGGTTGAATTTTAATAAATAATATTTTTTCGCGTGGATCTTCTATTAGAACTTTCAACAAAATATTGTTACATAATATAATAAATTATACTATTTGATATTGTTATAAAATACAATTTATCCAAATAACCAGTTTTTTATAAAAATGAAAAAACTGAAGTTAAAATTTAAAATTTTTAATATTCTTAATATAATGTAATGTTTAAATTATGTTAATAAATAATTCGTTATAAAATATGTATTTTAAGTGGACCGATAGTTTTAAAAATTTTCAGTATTTTAGAATTATCAAATAAAAAAAAGAATAAAGCTATCACAAAAATTAATTAATTATACGATGTTAAAACCAATTAATGTAACATTATAATAACATTTAAATTACATCAAATCAACCGAGTACAATTACTTTGGTGAATGTATTTTATACAGATTAGTGTTATTACGACTATTGGGCATCTGCTGATATTGCACTAATTTTCAAAAACTAAATATAGTTATATTGAATATTTTGTAAAACTTCACATTCATAAATTTGATAAAAATATAAACATATTTTGTTGTACTGACATCTAATAAACGTTTTTCTTTAAAAACAAATACACTGATCATAATGCGTGGTGATGTAATCATTTTTTATTAGTTTCACATAATAAATTTACATTTTCAATAATGTGAATTTTTCCATATTGTGTTTAAACTTGTTTATCCTAATATAAAAATCGAAATTTATACAAGTATAAATGTACTTTTTTGTGTCACTGATATTCTATAAAATATTATATTAGTATGCAATTTTTGTTATGTTAAAAAAAGATAGCGGTGTACCTATGGCAACACTGCGTTCATTGTTCTAATATTGCATTCTGTGGAATATAGAGGGTGTAATTAAATAAACATGTACCGACGTCATTAAAGTACAGTATATATGTATTAAGTGTGTGTGTGTGTGTGTGTGAGAAAGAGAGAGCGCAAGAAAAAAAGAGAAAGATAGAAGAAAGATAGGAGAAAGATATTTTATTAACCTATTATTAGTGCATACGTATTATATTGCTACAAATGTAATATATATTTAGAGGGGAGGATTTAAAAGCTACAAACAGCAAAAGAAGTTTTCGTGTTTATTTTTATATAAAAATACAATTCAAACTATCTTTTAATGATTTATGGGACCTAATCATTTATTATTCGTTAACTATCGCGTATTTATTGTTCACAAATTTAGTATAATTAATATGATATCCGATACCCGTCACCTGTAATCGAAGATACAATCAATATTTTATAAAATATTTCTCTTACATGGTTTAAACGAATTTTAATAAATGTTTATATTTAAACACCTACAATTATTATATAATAGTTTACTACATTGTGGAAAGCTGCGTTAAATTTCAAATAGTGTGTTTGTTTAATTTACGTTTGTTGTATATGCATCCTGCACGGCAATTTTATCCGCCCTTGAGAAAGAATCAAATAAAAAATACCATTAATCATTATACAACACTGATAAGGCTAGAAATATCCTACACGTTGTAAATACACAATACGCAAATAAGATAAAAATACATTATATATATATATATATATATATATATATGTGATGTATATACGTTCACTTGATATAATATGTGGACTTCAAAGAGTTTAATGACGATACGTAATTCAACATAATATATATATATAACAGTTCTATATAATTATACTACGGCGTTCCATTATTTTCAACAGATTATTAAAAAAAATAGATTTAAAATCCATAATCAAAATAGCCTTGTCTCGCGTAAAATCATATCTGTGTAAAGTAACAATATTTTTACATATTATATCGTACAATATTAAAATATTACAATATTAAATATTACGATACTACGTCGTAAATTTACAATTTGGATATATTTATTCATATAATATATACATGAGATAATATAATTTCTATAAATATCGCAAAAAATGTCCAAGCACATTTTAGAAGTGAAAAATTAGAACGATCAACGTCATTTTCTGTTACCCAAGTTTATATAGGTACAATAGTGTCCATGCATATGCGACGTTATTATTAGCATAAGTGACCTAGGACAATAAATGGCTCATTTCGTCTCTAGAATGAAAACAAACGATGGTCGTGTCTCTAAGTAGAAATTATGTTCGATACCAAGGGCGAACACTTTTATGTATTTTATAAGTATAACATTACGTCACGATTACTACTTTTAATACGAATAAGATAGGACATTTTCTATGTTATTTCATACAGTTCAAAAATACAACATAATGGTTAAGCATATTTTCCTATGACATAATATTTTATTGTTTAGTTTAAAATAAAAATGTTTTTAAAAAACGTGCTCCATTTTTTTCCAACACAAACAAGCATACTGGAAAAGTAGAAGTCACATAATCGAAATAATACGGTAATATTTTAGTACGATATGCATAAAACAACACAAAAAAAAATGGTGAACTCAAGACTAAACCAAATTTTAAGATTTATATTGTTTTAAAAAAAAATCTAAATCAACGTCTTAAAGGTTTTCATTTTTTAATTTTATTAAATAAGAACGAGCGCGAACAAATATTTAATTGGTACACAAATTATACGAGGGACGTCAAAAAAGTAAGATTACAACATGTATTTAAAATAGAAAAACGCATATACTTAAACAAAATTTACAAAATAAGTATCAAAACATGTCATTATTTCTCTGCATAATCGCCGTTGAGGTCAATATATTTTTGAAGCCTGGAGACTAGCTTTTGTATACCCTCGTCGTATACCTTCCACTCTACCACCACTGACTCACTCTATTCTCCGGACTTCGCGTCATAAGATTACCATATTTTCATTTATTTTTAAAAGAGTTTTTGGGTAAATAACGATTTGCAAATGACGAGAAAATCCAAGAAGCTGTTGAAAAATAGTTTCGGGAGGTGGAGCGAAAGGTATACGCCGAGGGTATACAAAAGCTAGTCCCCAGGTTTCAAAAATGTATTGACCTCAACAGAGATTATGCAGAAAAATAATGACATGTTTCGATACTAATTTTGTAAATTTTGTTTAAGTATATGCGCTTTTCTATTTTTAACACGTGTTGTACTCTTACTTTCTGGACGTTTCTCTTATTTATATAATCACAACAAACATATTATATCAGTAAAGTTAAACATCGAAAATAAACGGAAATTTTAAAAAATGCATTATTCCATTTTTTAATAAGTTTAATCACACGCAGTATACCTGTACATATTATGTTGTCATAGATTTTTATGATAACCTAATCGAAGAATAATTATAAAATAATATATACAAATGTGATTAATACGAACAATTAATACAAATATGGTTAACAATTTTAAATAAAAAAAGTAAGAACAATATAACAAAAACGAATGAAACACAATCTAATATATAAAAGCATGCGTCAATTTAAATCGAATACCTTTCATCTTATGTATTTTTTACTTGTAGTAAACCTACGATAAAGTGTTTTTCAATAAATATACTCGAAGAGTAAAAATATAAAATATTCACATAAAGTTAATTAAATAAATTACTCAAAATAAATGGAATAATATCGGGTGACTAAGCTTTGCTCAATATTTTTTTGTTTACGTCGTTGAATTTGTTTCGTAGAAATTTTGAATTTGAGCTCCCTCTCGAGGGCCTACGACAAATAAACTGGTCGAAAAAAAATAAGTTTGAAATTCGAAAAAGTGCTCTCACGACCGTGATTAAATTTATATTGTAAATCAATTACACCAAACGCAAAATTTTCTATACGTGTATTTTTTAAAAATAATTTTCAGTAAAGCACACAATATTTTAAAAAGACATTTTATTATTGTATAATTAATTTCCTTGGAGTTTGTAAACTGTATATTAATTCATAATTTATCTTTAAACACTATTCTATTTTGTTCAAAAATAATTTTCGAACTATGTTTATCAAAAATAAAATTTTGTTTACATCGAAATTTTGAGTAAACATCATTGACGTTTTACTGTAAAGAAAGTTAATCCTTTTAATTAAGAGTAGCAAAAACAATTTACACCGATTTTAAAGTATATATTAATTACTATCGATGTATACAGTATTTTGAAATGAATAGATATTACTTGATATTTAAAATAAATTTATGAAATGAATAATAAAATTACCATTTTTTTAAATTTAATCCACGAAAACAATATTATATACACGATCAAGACTTATAGCGCTTATAAACATTAAAATATACTCTTTAATATGTCATTAAAAATTTAAATAATGCACTGAAATATGAAAATATGCGACAATTTTTACCCAGAATATATAATTTGCATAGTTTATCACATAATTTGGAAACAGTCGTATGATTAATTTTCCCAGTTCTTCTGAGTATATACCATCAGCACTAGACTGACTTCAACATTTTTATAATAACGTTGGTAATAAACCATTTCTCAACATCACACTTCTCATTAATAAACACCCACATTTTATTTCCACTAATTTCGGTTTTGATATTCTCAACAGTTTTATTGTAAATATTATCAGTGTATTCTTTACGAAGTTTAAATTCAAATTGTTTTACCGGTATATTTTTCTAAAAAAACTTCGAATCTTACAGTTAGAAAACTTATTTAAGGGGGTGTTAATGGTTAACAAAAATTCACACTAAATATAGATTTCGTAAATTGGTCAAATGTAATTATTTAATTTTTAGAATCTGGTTTTGTTATTTTTTGATAGCTTTTAAATATTTGTCAGTACTAATATGCTGATCCACGTTAAAGTTTGTTTGAACTTATTTTAATTTTACCAACTTTATAGCAAGACCAAATTCTGTTACATAACTTTTTAAGTGACCAGAAATTGATTGCTCGCTTTTGATAATATCTTTAATAAAAAGTAAATTTAAATAAAATTGAACGATGAACAGCACTGTTACTTACAATCGAATATGAAAACATTACTAACAATAACTATTTAACAATAATTTTCACTCTCTCTTTCTCTCTATGAGTTCAATCCCAAAATTGGTTTGCAGCTAACCTCCACTCTTCTCTATTATCCGCTTTGCTTTTCATTTGTACGTATGAATCACATCCTTAATCCTTCATTAACTGTTGGATGTATTCTAGTCTTGGCCTTCTTCTATGATTATTTCTTTCTATACTTCCTTCTATAATTAGTTTTAATAATCCTTCAAGCCGAATTATACGCCCAATCCATTCATTCCGTCTTTTTCCTATATTTAATTATATAATAATTTTATAAGACGGTCAATTTTTCACACTTGGTGAAAAAAATATTGATAATTACCTAAAATTAATTTTCCAATCAACTTATAAAATGATACGTAAGTAATCGTTTGTGAATTTCTATCTAAACCGTAGGTGTCATGTACTAATTGGTTCCTAAATATAATTTATATAGTTGTGGACGTCGATTTTATCTACATTAGATAACCGATCGAAATTTAACTCATGTATTAGCGTCTAGATATTTTTATTCACATCAATAAACAATAAGTATATTATAAGAAAAAAATTAATATTTTCAACACAAAAAAACCAAATTTGGATTAGTTTCAATTTTTAACAAATAATTTTAAAAATACGAACAAAATTTTAAAATATATATTGACATAACAAATTATGCAAAATCTTTAAGACATACGAAAATATGCAAAATAAAAATTTTAAATGTAAATCTCTGTACTATGAAATTAATTTCTATCTAATCACCTAGCTATGCTTTATTACATTCAATAAGAATATGCTATAGCTTTAAGTTCCGGACACTGATTATAAGTATTATTTAAAAATAAATTTTAAAAATAACTATTACTCATAATAATCGATAATAGATACATAGTTGTTGCAACTAACCAAATAAATGGTGGAAAAATATTATATACACACACACATATATATATATGCCTTAAATAAAGGGTAACAATAAAGGTAATTAGTTAACAAAAACCTATTTAACTAGTTTTATTTTAAGTGCAGTCGACAAAATGCGTTTAAAAATATGTAAAAAATAATTTTTAAGTTATCAAATTAAATTTCAGATATCAAATTAGTAATTTATAGTACCTTCTTTTTTTTTATAAACGAATGATCCAATCACTCTACTATACAAGATATATTTAGAGGAGTATCATATCTATAATAATTTAGTCTTAAAAAGATTAGAAAAAATATATTTAAAAGAATTTCTGCTACAAAAAACAATAATTGGCACATCAGAAACATGACATGTACAACACATTCATTTTAATTAAACTACATAAGACTTCAAAAAATGATTTCGTAAACTACAAAATTTCATACGTTGATTGTATTTATATGACGTTATATTTTTACTCTAAAGTTATATCGAAAATTTTTATATTATTTTCGTAAAATACGACTAAACAAATGAAATTGTACATTTCTATATTCATATGTACTATTGACTTTACGTTTCTAAACACAATATGTGAAATGTGTACTAAAATTTGGCTGTATTTACAAATTTAACAAAGAAACAGAAAATAGAAATACTTATTATTCGAATAAGTTAAAATATATATTCGATATTATTACGTTTCGTTTAATTTATTAATATATGAGTAAAACATAAAAATGATAGTAATTGATAGCAAATTTTTGATCTTTAAAAATTGATAAAAATAATAACAACCCATGTTTTATATTTACATATATCAATACGTAAAAAATATATCAATAAAATACTATGTTCGTTTATTTATTTCATGAACAACTTTACAATAAACTTTAAACTTACAAAAATATCAATTTAAAATTAAACGGTAGATCAATTATTTTATAATTTATCTCAGATTAGTTGAAAATTTTATGTAAAAATTAAATAAAAAATAAACAAACGAAAAGAAACAATTCGAAGTTATTTATTAAAAGATGATTACCGCTATCATAAATAAAAGTCAACAACTTATACAGTCTATGATATATCCTTTAAATTATATCTAATTTAAAATAGACACGTATTATATTATTAAAAGAATATTATTTGTTAAATTCGAGGTAAATTGTGTTCGTTTTAAATAAATATTTCAGAATGATAAATCTTTTGTTATTTATTTGTTGAAATTTAATTCGTTAAATATTTGCGTACTTCATAATAAATATAATATTGGTTTTGGAAAATTCATTGCCCTTAATCCAAAAATTTCGACATTTTCACAATGGTCTGTTGGGCGTATAGAAATATTAAGTATTTCATAGCACATGATAACATTGTGCATGCAGGAAAGATTTTCAAAAATATAACGATCAATCATAGACGCCAAGTGTCTGAATTCATGTACATATTACGCTATTACATTATTGTTACACGTGTAAATATTCATATTTAGATAATATGAATAAGAAATAAAAACTATAATTAACTTTATAATATCCATACCGCATAAATAAGCTGAAATCCTAAAATTGTATTATATTTATTTCATATTTTACGTAAAATTATTAGATATCGACGTAAATTATAAAAATTAATACATAATACGTACATTATTATATATACACTTGAAGCTCGTAAAATGATCACACCCATAAATATAACTCAACGGTCACGCACTCAATGCCTTTTCATGAGATTTTTTATAATATAACTATAATACATTTTCCATTAACAATAGTATTTTAACAACATTCTACGATTTTGATACAATCAAAAAAGTTCGAATCATATTATATTTTTACAATATACTCGTATTTCACTTTTTTCGAAAAGTATCTGAAATATGTAATATTCAGTATTGCTCTATCGTTCAATCCACTATAATTATTTGTATGTCATAAACCGAATAAATCCTAAATATATTTGTCATCTATTTTTAAAATATTAATATTATAATAAATTATTACTATAAAAGAACTCGGGAAGAAATTTAACATTTCAAGCATATTTTTTGTCAAATATAAATGAATCGTAACCTTAAATTTAGAAGTAATTAAAACAATTATTTACAATATATATCAAATATATTTTTCTCTCGTAAATAATTAATAATAATAATTTATTATAAACGATTAATTTCAAAATATAATCGACATAATTTTAGATATACAAAATTATATCTTTAATATAACAAAACGTCAGCGATCTTAAAGATAAATTTTTTCGCTGGAATGTATTTACGAGATATAAATAAAAAGCGATATTTTACTATACTATATTACTGAAGCGTACAATAAAACATTGAAAAGAAAAATGACGAATTACGATTATACCTCGGAAGTATTTTTAGTAGTAAAAAATCGTTCTTACATAAACGCAGTCGTACTATATAATACCATTGTTGGTCGAAATATTTTTCATCGACACTAATATATACATGCATGCATACACACATACATACATACGTACGTACATACGTATAATATTCTAGGTATTACGGTTTTTTACGACCTACGCGTTTATCTGATTCGTATCACCACCATTAATTGTGTGTTATATTATAGATAATAAATGCGTCTTTATATATATAGTTACCTGCCGAACAATGGATGCCACAGGGGCGAACTGAGAAGGTCCTGTGGATTGGCACCAGCCAAATGCAACGCACCTTCAATATTCAATAGTTTCGGTTTAGCGTTCGGGTCGATCAAATGCTTTTTGACTTTGATTTTGGGCTTTTGCAACGGTGGTTGACCAATGGTGTCGCCTGCACTAGATGTAACCACTGAGGGCAACAGAGGGGTCTCCGATTTGTCAGTCGTCGCTGAAAATTGATTCTCACCGGTCATGTTGCCGACATCGTTACTGGATTCTGCGGAAAACTTATGTTGCTGCTGCTGAAGTTGTTGTTGCTGCTGAAGCTGTTGTTGCTGATGTTGGTTTTGTTGTTGGTTTTGTCCTACTAAATCAGTCGTTAGGAGGTTATACTGAACGCGATTGCTACTTGGTGACATGGAAATCTGCTTCCGCAGCATCGTCAGTGACGGTTGGTTATAACTACAACCGATGTCCATAGGAAAACAACAAGCGGTACCATCAGCGGAGTACGCGGTACACGACTTCGCGTTGCCGCCTCCGCAACTAGCAGACGGCGGTGACACGACGAACGGATTGCAGCCGTTAGGTGACACGACGAACGAATTATTACAATCGGCGGGCGACATGACGAACGGATTGCAAACGGCACCTTTCGAACAGCAGTTTTCATAACACGAAGACGGCGAACTGTTACAGCACAGCTCGCGGCACACCCGTTGTTTGATCGTAGGCTGTACCAACGGCGGAGGGATCAGTCGTGATTTTTGTTGCGGTTGTTGCGCTGTCGACGGTAGCTGTGAAATTTGGGGCCGCGATTGTGACGGGGACAACGGTAATTGCGATTGTTGGTGTTGTTTTTGAAACGGCGAGGGCGACGTCATCAACTGCGACCGTTGCTGTTTTAGTGGCGGCAACGGCGATACAGACGCGCAACAGTCGTCTGGTTTGCTGTAACCCGGTATGGAACTGTCGTGGAACGACGCCGGTGCTAGATTACCTCCGTAGTACACGTCGTTCCATTGATTATTTTGCTGCGGATAATTAAACGACTGTTGGGCGGCGGTCGACGAATTGGGCAGCAGAAGGCTCAACAGCAGATCAGTGTCCACGCCGGTCATGTCTTTGGAGGACAAATACGACAACCACAACATCTGATCGATGTTCGACGATGGCTGGTTGCGTTCGTCTGCGGTGAAATCCGGTTGCTGTTGCACAATAGACCGGAGGTGCGATAACGAAACGGCCAACAGGTCAGGATCCACCGGCGGCAAAACGGACGCCGTGGTTTGCAAAAGCTTGGGGATTTCCGTCGCCGGACTGGCCACCAAGGCGGCTAACCGAGCCCTAGGCACCAACAACGGGTCGGGCACGCACAGTCTGGGATCGGCCAACACTTCCTTCAACTCGGACAATGGACCGAATTCGCGTTTCACCGGTTCGCCAATAATCGATTGCGATTGCGGCCCCGGCAACGGCGGTGCCACCGTCGTCGTTACCGGTTGCACCACCCGTTTCTTTTTCATCGGCGGCTGCTGTAATCGTATTTCTAAAGCGGATCGCTTACCTGCAGTCTCCAGATTCAACGGTTCGTTCTGTTGCTGCTGCGGTATGATTGTCAACTCGCCGAACGTACATTGTTGTTGCATCGGTGTTTTGATATTGCAGGGCGACGACGGTGGCGTCACGGAAACGGGCCTATCGATTGCCGCGTGCTCGGCCTTGACCTGATGAATTGTCGTGCCTTCGGGCAACTTAATGGCAGCCGTCTTCATCGAGGGCAAAGTGATTTTCACGTCGTCCAACAGCGCCGGATCCTGATCGATCATCTCGAGCGCGCGATCAATCCTGGCTCTCTGATCGTCATCGTCGTCGTCTTCCCCGCCGCATATCGCGTCCACAAAATCGATCGAATTGTCGTTAAGATCTACAAACGACTGTTCGCTATCTTTCGAATTCCCTTCCTGTTGCTTTTTGACGAACTGCGGCCTTTTCGAGTCACCGTCCGCAGTTACAGTGGCGGCTGTGGCCACGGCGGCGTCTTTTAACGACCCGTCTTCGCACTCACAAACAGACGACCGCGATTGCTCTGAAGCTAATATGTTCGACTTGGGTTTGGACGTCCATACTCCGTTCTTTTTCACCAATCTAATACGGTTGAAACTGTCCAAATTCTCGCACACCACCCGTATGATTTTAGTCTCACTCTTCTGGGCCCAAAGAAATATCGGGTCCACCTGTCTACGCCGTTTACTATGTTTTTTTTGCGTACCGTTACGTTTGCGGTGACGATGTTTCTTGTGCTTTTTCTTGGACTTGCGACGGCCGTAACGTTCTCCCTCCTCCTGGCTTAATTCCGACGTCTTCTGGGACACGTATTCGTCTTCGCACCACGCCACAGTTCCGTCTTCCGCCTCGGACGAATATATTTCGATCACTTCGTTGTATCGCCGCTCCTCCGTGTCACGTACACTGTTCACGCCACCATCAGTGTCTACATCGGTGTTCACACTCACTGTTTTGTCCGGTAAAGCTTTCATTTCTTATCGGTCATCGTCGGTTCCATATCAATAATAAACACGCGACCTTTGCCGAAGGATACGTAGCGCCGGACAATTTAAAATCCACACATCACCCTGCCGTCTCGACGTTATTGTAATTGTTGAACGTGAAAACCGTAAAAAGTGCCGAAAATAAGGAAATAATCACCGTACGGACGGAACACACGTCTTAAAAATTGTCCGCATCAGACGCGCACCACCCGATCGAAGAGACACGCGCGCGCACAAAAACAGCTGTGTACCGCAACTAACCGGTAAGAGTCACTAGCCGGCGACGGCATTAACGAAACGATATAACGACGACTACGACGAAAACGGCGGTGGCGGCATTCACGCGCGCGCACAAGCACACACACATGATACGTGGCGTAAAATTCCGACGGCTCAACCGGGCTCGGCTGCGGTCGTCGGCGGTCGGTCAACCGTTCTCCACTATTGGTTGGCCGAGTCTCCGCGTTATAGGCGTTACCCCGGCCGTAGACGACGACGATGTTTCGAAAATATTATACCCGACCGCCGCGCCGCCGCTGTCCTTTGCCCTAGATCGCTGCTAAAATTGACGCGAATTTTCATCGCGCGAAACAGACGCGCTGCGCCGCGCGCCACTGGTAACCACGGTATCGATCGGTTTTATATATTTTATATATTACGCCGATTTCGCGTCGTTTCCTGCGCCGAAGGGGCGCGAAGGGGGACCGTCTCGTACCTACGCGCACTTTGTTATATTTATCCGACGAGCTTTATATTCGGACGATATCGTCCCCCACCACCAGACTTAGGAACGTTTAGAACAATCAACTTAATCCGTTCGGAAAATTAACCGACACGATACGCTCTCCACAATACGTTTATTTAATCGCTAAATATTATTTAATCGTTTTAAAAATGAATGTAAAAAAGTTTACGTATAGAAAACAAAAAATATATATATAACGGCGGAATTTTATTATTTTACAAATTTTATACACGCGTTGTTAATAATATTTATTTTATGTTGAAAAAAAATTATAGAAACTAATATATTTCTTACACTAAGACCATTTTTTTAAAATAATAGCAATAAAATTGTATCCGATTTTGTTAAAAAAATTGGTAATAAATAAATTATAATTTTCACAACGACGTATAGACATATATATATTATTAATATTTACGTTTTACGCAAGTTTGTGTGATAAATTAAATTTAAATGTATAATAATTATAGCGCCGTATTATAGTTTATAAATTGAACTGTAGAAAAGCAACAACCAATAAAAATTGTTTTATACCAAAATATGTATACAGTATTAAAGTCCACATCACTTTGACGACTTCAAAAAATTAATTTTTTGACGTGTAATACAGTAATAAGTATTTTTATATAATCGCAATTATTATTACGACAAATGTATAACGTATCGTCCAATTTAATCTCATATAGAACTATACGTACAATCTCGTGTCTTAAGCGCGGAAATATCTAAGTACAATTGTGTATCTATCTCACTTTAGTATTTACGTTCTAGTCATGAATACATATTGTAATACGTATTCACGACCAGAACGTAAATATTATTATAATAACAATTATAAATACGTACATATTGTGTCTCACGTGGTACACAAACTGGCGTACTAACATATTGTGTGGAGGTACAGTTATTATAGATTATATGTACTAAATGTATACTTAACGCAATTTACGCCAGACAAATTGTTTAAATAAGTTAGTTCATACCTTCGTGTCTTTATTTATCTTTTATGTTGTAATTACTTATAAAATAATTGTATGTAAAGTTTTCATTTCAAGATGTTATCCGATTAGGTATGTTCCATTATGTGATAAATAAAATCATTTGTACTATTTGCGCTTTTATTTACCTTTTTATTAGGTACAGTATTTCGGTTATTAGGTTTCGAAATTAATTTAACGATGATCCGTAAATGAGTTTTATAATTTTTTCTCTATGTAGAAAATTTTATTTCAAAAAGTGTATTAATATATTACAATTCTGTTCGATTATCTTTCAAATTTGTCTTCACCTCGTTGAACAATATATGTACCGCAGAATGTCGTATAATAAACCGATGATTGTGAAAGAATTACAATCAAATAGTACCTATAGTACTTATTTCAGTTTTAGGAATATCCATAGCTCAGTATTCAACAGACTATGCCGATATTAATAAACTACGGAATTTTCAAACACGACTTTAAATGTTTATTTTATCAACAACAGCAAGAATGTATAATAATTATGTGAAATTATTTTCGAGTGAAAATTAGAAAGCAAAATTTGTTTCTCACACTGCCTATATGATAAATAATAATATAAAATTTCTTTTTAAATAATCAACTTTAAATATAAAGGGTAATGTTTACGTGTAAATTGTCATAAATAAGCGTATTATTCGATTAATCGAAATTATTTCGTAATCATCGACTGATATAATGGCATAAGATGCAGCGATTGATGTTTATATTCCTTTATTTATTTAAATAAACGGATATCAAGTACTATAACAAAGTAAAAATATGACTGTGATGTATCAAAAACAATATTTACGTACATACACGTTACCATAAATATTTAATTACATTATAGAATTAATGATATAAAAATGTCGACATTAAATTTAAATTATTCTTATTACTTGAAATCGTTTAAAAATTTTGTAAAGCAATTCTAAAATAACTTTTATTCGAAAAATAGGATAAAATAATTAAGTGTTTCTATTCTAAAGCCACAGAAATAATTTATTTTATAGTTAAATAAAGACAAAAGTTCTGGACAATATATAGCTTCTTTTTTTTATTGATCAAAATACATCGGCAGCTATGGCCACTAGTATATACAAATAAATATTACACTGTAAACAACGATAACAAAATATTACATAAAACGTGTATAATAAATAAAATATAAAGAAGGAAATATTATGAATAATTTATTTAAAGTATAAAATACGAAATAGGTTGGTAGTTTAATATCGTAAATGGCCATAAAGATTGGTTGTTTTTAAAAATAAAATTAGATTACTACAGGTTTTGGTGAACTGGTCCTAGTGCCTGGCAAACTTGTTCGGAAATATGGTAATCCCTGCGTTTTTCTTCATACTTACGGAATTCAGTTATTACATACACTCCACATGTTACGTACAATGGAGGTTCTCCCTTGGACATCAGAAAGCTAAATGTTAAAAAATTGTGCCCTATTCGCAAACGCTTGATTACCAATTCTTCCCTTCTACTCATGCCTGAATTTTGCCATACCTAGATGTTGCTTTTTACCATGTTTAGCTTGGTATCAAATTGTTTCCACTGTTTATGCCATTTGTGTGTTGTAATATTGTGAGTACAATTCTTTAAATCTGTATATGTGGTTAGGTCGAGTTGTGGTGTTTCTAATGAAGTGTCAGCTTCTTATGCTTCTTGGTCCGTTCTTTCGTTCTCTCTCATTCTTATGTGGACTGGAACCCATATAAAACTTATTTGTTTTCCTTTTCCATAGACCTTGTATGTTAGTTCTTGTATGGACTTAGCTATATCAGTTGACTTTTCTGTAGTTTTTACGCTGTTTAAACTACTCAGTGAATCACTTAATATTATATATTTGTTTTTAGTGGTTTCTTCATTATTATATATATATTCTACTGCTTTGTATATAGCTATAATGACTCAGCTGTATATATTGAACATTTTGGGGACAGTTCGTACGATAAAATTTTATTTTTGATTATTACAGCTAGACTGATATCATTTGTTA
The DNA here is from genome assembly GCA_025469175.1 of Geopemphigus sp. TES_GeoC_2020. Taxonomy (NCBI): domain Eukaryota; kingdom Metazoa; phylum Arthropoda; class Insecta; order Hemiptera; family Aphididae; genus Geopemphigus; species Geopemphigus sp. TES_GeoC_2020. The sequence goes on from JAIPRN010001081.1 coordinate 47,596, forward strand.
ATTTTGATGCGTCTGTGTATATGTAGTGATTGTTCGGTTGATTTTTAATGATATTTTTTATTTTATATATATATATGTTTTATGGATATTTCCTTGCGTAGGATATATGATTTCATAGCTGTGCCTAAAGTTATATTTTTTTAATGTACGCTTAATAATTTTTTAAGGGTGGAGTGAAATTGTCTTTAAAATTAGTTTCTTGTAGTCATATTATTTTCAGATCATGATTTTGAATAAGTTTTAATTCGTCTTTTTTTTTAAGAATCCATTTAGGTTCTGTTGAATTATATTATATTGATTATTGTTATTGTTCATAATGTGAAGAAGTAAACGAAACATAATTTTTTACTTTTATTATTAGATTTAATTATTTTATGTAGTTGGATTTGTGACCATTTCACTCTCAATTGCTTTAAATAGTTTATTAGATATGCAAGTGATATAGTTTTTTGCTTTAGTAGATGTTAGTGATGGACATATGGATTCAAGTACTGTAAGGATATCATTACCTTTGAGGCCATATTCGTGTATCAGATTAATTGGATGCTCGTTTCCATAAATGTTTTCTAAAATATATTTAAATTGTAGGAAGGTTAAGTTATATTGTGATTTATCATTGAAAATATATGTTATTGAACTAGGTGGTCATCAAGATTATTTGAGAACCTATTACGTGAATTAGAACGAGATCGATTGTAGGTGTTTTGCGGTATTTTTATAAATTCTTCGTTGTTGTCGATCTTTAACATCTTTTTCAGAGGATTATCTTTTTTAGAAGTGTGGCTCACTTCATTAACAGAATTTGTCTTTAAACTAGATGGATTCCAGGAAATAATTGTGAGGCAATATTGTCTGAAATTATAAGAACGCACTCGTAGAATGAACACACGTTATTCACTATCGAAGGTCAAACATGTATTATATATAGCTTTTATTAGTAATTTATAGGGACATAAATATAACCGGCTTTCATATAGAGGTAATAAATTGAAGTAATTTAAAACGCTGTTGTAAGAATTAAAAAATAGCCCCTGTAGATTTTAAATTTAAATAGAATAAAGTACGGAAAATTATTTTCAACAAATTCGATTATATTATTTTATTTTATAACTTTAGTTACCAAAAATAGTATACAATATTCTAGATTAAAACGTACCGAAGAACAATAGAAAATGTTTAAGGAGATAGATATTGAATATAACTACGTGTACATTTACACGTAACCTAAATTCAGTATGGCTTTATTTTTAATCATTTTTACATGATTAAAAAAATTTAATTTTGAATCAAATAGTAAACTAAGATATTTAAAAGTAAAAACAAGTTCAAAATTAAAATTCGCAATGGAATATTTAAAATCAATTAAGTTATTTAAAACAAAGTGCTTAGATTCACGTTTATCAATATTTAAGAATAGATATTTATTATATGGTTTATAAATCCACATTATCATAATGAGATTTTGCAACGTTCAAAGGTATTATCAGCTAAAAGAAATATTTTGAATATTTATTAATATCTAAAAGATCGTTTAAATAAATCGATAATAAATAATATCAGAAACAATATCAAATTGAAAAGATAAAAAATTTAGACGATTAATTTTAATTACACAATTAGATGGAAAAGAACAAAACTATAAAGTAGAGAGCCAAAGAAATCAAATGATTAAAGTTTTATAAACAATACATCAAGTTCGACACTATGAAAAGCCTTAGCAAAAGCAGAATAAATTATATCTGTCTAAACATAGGAATCAAAGGATTGATGAATTATATTTTTAACAAAAGCTAGATTATTATACGCTAATCGCGTAGGTAAACGATTATACTGATTATTAACGATAAACGAAGAATAATAAATATTAACTTTTAGCGAAATTGATTTCAAAAATTATCAAAAAAATTATTAATAACCTATAAATATAATGATATTTTAAACAATAGAAAAATTGCCTTTTTTCAAAACTGGAGAAAAGTAAGTTTTCCAGAGAGTAGGAAAAAAACCACGCTTTAGTTAAAAATGTAAACGAATTAAAAATTAATGTAAAAATTAAATAAATCTAGAATTATATACGAATATTATAGGAATAAAATCAATCCCGATACTTGAATTTAAAAGTAAATTAGAAATAGATAATACTTAAAACTTTTAATTTGGTATAAACTAAAAAATTTAATATCAAAAGTGAATAATTAGTAATAAAATTATAATTTAAAGAATAAGGTTAAATAAATAATAAAAATTAGAATAAATATTAAAAGGATTAAGCAAATAATGAACTATATCATAGCCATTATCCGCTAATCTTAAACAGAATAAATAATTTAGGCATTACCTTAATCTTTTTACTTCCAAAAATGATTCGTCACATTTTATAAACAATTTAACTTCATTAATATGACTCACAAAATCACATAAATAGTGTTTTCATTTCACTCTTAATTAAGAAAAATTAATATAATACTATTACATTTATAAAATAATAAGTAGACATTTTTCGTATTTTTATATCAATTTTATACTAGCGTGTAAAACAGAAGAAGAATTCAAAAGAACATATTTTATTGATATAAATGTATTAATGATTTTGTTTAAACATAAATTAAATAAATCACTGAATTGTTTACATTAATTGTATTATTGAAAACGTATCTCCAATACATTTTAAAATATTTATGGAATTACATTAATTAATACTAAAAGGCATCATTGAAGGACAATATACAAAATTCATTTTAATTTAAAATTATATTTATTGCTAGGTAATGCTTTTCTATAAATAATAATAAATCAATATAATTACAAAAGATTAGATAAGAATTAGAGATAAAACCACACTAAAGAGACATTATTATGACGACGTTTAAAATTCGATTAATTAAGATTAAAGAATAGATTAAATAAGAACCTAATGGAGACGGGCAATGTGTTATTAAATCATATCAAGAAATGTGTTATTAACCATGCTGAGATGGAAAATTAAAATTACCTAACAAAATTAATTTAACTTCTCGATTTGAATGGATTCATTTAAAGTAAAATAAAATGTTTGTAAAAAAATTATTGAGGAACATGATGGAATATAAATACGAATAATAATAAAATAAGTATTGCCTAATTGTAAAAGTACAAAAGTATGCTCAATACAGCTAAAAGAAACTTTTAAAGTTTTACTTTAATTAATGAATTTAATTGTAATTAAAACAACTAAATTTAATCAGTAGTATACACATTCTTCTTGTCTATTTCATTAATATAAATTTTCAGTTATATTCATTCTTCAATCCTTTATCATATTTATTGCCATTGGTTTCTTTGTTTAGTTAATATAATATATTATATAATGTTAAAGCACAAGGTTAAAGATTATTGGTTAAATAACGTAAAATATAAATAGATATAACTAAATTAAAAAACAAAAATATTATTTGTTTTTTCGTTATTTTTTATATTAGAAAATAATGAAACGTAATATCGTCCGTATTCTTAAATCATTTATTTCAAATAAATAGATATAAAACAGATTATTAAGTCAGGAATAGCCGACAAAAAACCACAGATAATATTCACATCTTCAAATTTAATTATGGATATTTTTATTTTTATTGTAATTTTAACTTATACGTGAATAAATTAACCTATATGCAATATATTTCTACGCAGCTCGATTATGTTCATTATTAATGGCTATAGATGTCACGTATTTTTAATTTTTTTTAATATACAGTTTATTTTAACCATACGCATTATAACGATAACTTTAAATACTATTTAATCGTATAGTTAATCTTATCGAAATCAACACGAAATCACATTAACATCTCTTGTTACTACACATTACAACTACTACAGTTATTTCAAAGGTTATAATAAATAAATAACGCTGAACTCCAATATTATTATTAATATAGCTTATGTAATATATTATTAACGAAAAACATAAAGAACAAAATTTCTGATATAATATCTTTATTTTCATCTTTTATAAAAAATAATATAGAACTAAAATTTTTAAATTTCACTACATATGTAAAATATTATCATCACCGAAATATACCTTTTTTGTTCACAAATAAAACGAAACGACCCTGAAATATATTAATATATAAAATTCAACGTTAAATAATAGTAAAAACAAAGCGAGTTTTGAAAAAGTTTCATTAGTGCTTTTGATAATGTTTTATTAGTGAAATTAAGATATATAAAAATAAATACGCTAAAGATTATTTACAAAATCACAATCCGTCGATTTTATTTAGAATAAATATTAACTATCTTTTAAAACTTAATCGTAATAATAATTGTTATAATATTTTGAAAGAAATAATTTCAAATTAAACTATACAAAATATAGTATAAAAAAGATATATATTTATGGATAAAGAATTCAACTTCAGTATCACTTAACGATGTTGGTTTTTTTATCGTAACCATAGTTTTTATATAAATAAACTCGTGCGTATCTTATTATACGTTAGTACATTGACCTTTTAGATAACTATTGTTATGTAAATATCTTACATAAAAGTAATTTTTATAGATACAATAGGATAAATGTTTTACATAAATGTGTTTTGTATATAAACATTTTGCAAAATTAAAAAAAAAAAATTTATATAAATATAAATATAAATTTAATAAAGATATTTCACCTTTTAAATATTAACTAAATAATAAATTAATGTTAAATTATTTGATTATTTTTTATTTATAATAATACTTACAATAATAATAATACGTAAATTAAATTTAGTGAATGTATAAACAAAATTTATAATTCAGTAGATACATTTAAAATCTTACCACGAAATTTATTAATATATTATATATTTTTATATAAAAAAACCCTACTGTGTCATAAGTAATATAAGACACATTTTCCTAATTGGTTTTGCTAAAAGTTTAGCATTTGCAAATTGAACGTAAATAAATGGTTTTCACATTTGAAAAATAATTAGTGACACATCATTAATACATAAAACACTTCAATAGAAAATCTCGAATAGATTTAATTCAAATTTAATTGCTATTTAACTAAACTGTATATAAATACATATTTATCGAATATAAACTTTAATTTGATTTTGTTCACTTACAATTTCTTGCATCCATATAGCATATAAACTGCATTATCTATTTTTTTATTTAAATAAGTAGAAAAAATTTACAATCTGTACACAGACAAATATAATAAGTAAATATGATGTAATAGTTATTAAATATGCGACAACATGAGGGAAGAGAGCATTTACTGACACTACTTCAATATTATTTCCATTATCTTATACAACTACTCCTGTTAATGAAAGACTGATGCGTTATTGAAATGTGGTATAGGTATATGTATATAATTTTAGATTAATTATAACGAGCAGAAAAGAAAAAACTTTTTTAAACACGTTTAAACAGCCATACAAATTTCAATTATATAAATGTATATAAATGTATGTACATGTGTGAATTATGTTACTTGGGTTTGTAGAATAAATAATTTCGAACTACTTTCAAATCTTCAAATAATGAGAAATTCAGACTCGAGACTTAATTCAAAAACATTTTAAAAGTATAAAAAAACGCAACCCATAAATAATTGAACGCAAAAACAAATCAATCGAATAATGAAAATAACCCAATAACATATTCTAAACTTTATTCTGTATTCAATCCAAAGTCAATTATATTTTAAAAATTTAAATATCTATATATATTATAAATTATTTGTAAATGATATAAATTTGAAATGTTTTAATTAAACTTCTATTTTATTATTTATAAATTGTAATAAGTACGAACAATAGAGACAAGTTGATATAATTAGTATTGTTTCGACTATCATATAAAGTTCATGTTATATATCTAACTTTTAAACCAATAAATCGTTCAAATATTATTATAAAATAACGATAAAATTAATACAAAAATCGTTTTACGAATATTTATATCAACTACGATTTTTTTCACACATTTCCGTCATTCATATTATGTTTTCAAACCGTTATTTAAGAATATAGACATTTTCAACTGAATAACAATTGTGCCTATATTATAATATTATATAGTTACGATCCAATATAATTACGAAATAATTTTGCTACAGCTTAAATATTGATTATCATCCCAAATACAGCTTTTTATTAACCTTGCAACTACAAATCTTAAATCTATTTTGTATTCTACCTGTGTATGAAATCTTTCGTATATTTGCTATACTCTATGTTTAACGTCATATCAACGACGATTGTAATTTAAATATAAATATATTGGATGGAATAATTTGTATGCGAACTATATATGTGCACGTAACCCAATGGCATAGCGTGAATTGTGAATAAGCGTAAAGCATAGATACCCAGGTTTCAAGGCTAAGCCTGTTCCCCGACGCACCTTCCATTAGCGCTTAGCGCAATTCAAGGCACGTTGTGGTTCATCACCTGAGTCAGGAGTCGTCAATATGGACCACTAGCACCGAACCCTTTAGGGATCCATAACCTTTCCAACGACGGCGCCGAGAACGTCGGTCGCGCGGTTGGTTCTCCGCGCCCACCGGGATGGATGACGTCCCGCATGGACGCCGACCTACTCGCAGCCACGCTAACGACGTGCGATTGGGCCGGGATAGTTCCGTTCACGAAACCCCCAGACTCCGACGGCAGCACAGAGGGCGAGGCCGAAGCCAAATTACTCGTGAAACGGGCGACCGCGGTGTGCAATATAGCGTTTCCTCCTAGGATCTCGGAGACCGATCGGCGACATAAGCCGGTCTATTGGTGGAACGCGGATATCAGCGCCGCGCGAGCCGAGTGCGTCTGCCGGAGGAGAGTGGTCACTAGACTCAATGGCCGTGCTAGCGAAAACGCCGACTTCCGTACGGCCCGATAGGACCTAAGACACCGCATTCGCGAAGCGAAGGCGAAGTGCTGGACGGAACTGGTCCGGAGTGTCGACGACAATCCCTGGGGGAAGCCTTACAGGATCGTTCTCCACAAGCTTCACGGGCCCTCCGTGACGCCCACGATGGAATCGGACATCATTCGAGACATCGCGGCCGTTTTGTTCCCGGTTCGTGCCCTGGAGCTATTCGGGAACCACGAGGGATTACCCGCACACGAAGTCGATAACGGGGTGTACGTCGAGGTACCTGAGTTCTCCGTGACTAAGGTCGACGCGGCGTTGCGTCGTTACAAGTCACGTAACAGAGCCCTCGGA
>JAIPRN010001082.1:0-54789 GCA_025469175.1 Geopemphigus sp. TES_GeoC_2020
ATAAATTAAACCGTCGGTACGTTATATTTATATACACATACACATATACACACACACACACACACACACATACAAATACACACACACATACATACACACACACACAGACACACACACACACACACACATACACATACACATACACACACACACACACACACATATATATATATATATATAACAGCTATATTTCGGGACGGAAAAAAAAACGGGGCGGTTCGGAGTATTTTTTTGCGAGTCCAGGAGGCTGAACTGGCATACACATGTGTATTTACGGAGCTATACAAACAACGATTTTGTTTCTGTTATTAATGGCGACCCGCTGCGTCGGATTTTTAGTTACACCGGTCATTATTATTATTATTATTATTATTATTGCTATAACAGAGACACGCGTTTTCTGTATATATTAATATACGGCGCGAGCATTTTCCTGCACGGTAGGTGTTCCTCCCTAATGACAGGGCCCCAGCTTGTTTTGTTTTTTTTATCTGATCGTGAATTCTCGATACATCCCTCCTCCCCCCTCTCTCTCAGCACGTCAAAGAGTATACGTTATTATTGTTATTATCATCACGTCTCAATTATACCGCCGGCCAACGTGGTCGGTGTGTACACTGCGTTTCAATAACGATACGCCCGTGTCGTCGTTTCGAACAATACGTGCATTCTCGTTATCCGTTGGTCACGGTTCGTCGTGTCGCGGCCCGTTTATTCGCAACGAGAATGTTCGGTTTTTCGCGCGAATTCGAAAAATAACTCCCCCACCCCACCCGAGCATTACTCGGTACCGAACGAAAATTCGCGTATTATTCGCCCGGTTAAACCCTCGGTTTTTGGCGATTTGTTCTTAGCCAAAATGATACACGGAGATACAGCGGGTCGCAATCGTGTTGTTCGCCGATCGACCGTCGAGGGTTTGGAAAATAATATGTCGGAGAGGGTTACACGGTTAAAACGCTGACTCGACGCATTTAAGACGTATTTGTTATGGCGAACGTTTCCGGACCAATCGGTTTAATTGTCGTGTTTGTACCGATCAACGTACGTTATCGGAACACGATCGAAACGAATACCGTCGACGGAGCAAAGGATTTGCGTTAGCAAATATCTAACGTATTCGTTTCCGTCCGAAAGCGAACTAACGGGCTAGCGAAGACGATCGGTGGATTAAACCGACCGTAGAACTGAAAATGGCCCGTTGTCGTTGCCGTTTATCGGATAGTCGAGCCAAAGATTTCCCGAAGAACCGAATTCGGCCGAGCGTTGCGGACGTCGCTGTTAAATAATTCTCCCCGGGCCGTCACAAGTATTATATACAAAAGGAAAAACTCGCTCGTCTCGGAGTATGACACGCGGCGACGACGACAATAATAATCACTACCAGCGGTGACAATGCAGACATCAGCATTGCTTTTGGATAGTTTACACGACCGGAATTATATTATAATTGACAGTTATTCGCTGTTTTCGAAAGACGGTACAGTAGTAACATTACGGAACACCGTCGTCAGCGATATTTCCGACTCCGTGTCCCCCCCGGGCGACAATAATAATAACAATAACGCCCGACGGATGAGCGTGTACGGTAATATCAACGCATACATATTTAGTCACGTTTACCGTCAACGAACCGCCACCGTGGCCGAAATACAAGGGGCGACGTTAATGACGACGCCGTATCTCGTTCGGGCCGTCTCCGCGTTTCGCGACGGGTCCAACAAAACGACGCTAATGACGCCGGGACGGCGTCAGTACATACCCACACACACACGTGACTGTCCTGTCGTTCGGACAAATTCGTTCGGAAAAAGAAACGTTTAATCGAACGCCGGCGTGGCGGACCGACAAACGGTGGACAGGTTTCGACTTTCGGCGTCCGCGCGTGACGATTCATTCGGCTAAAGAATAGTCCGACGATTCGGCCTTCCCCCTTCGGCCAACGCGTCGACGTTCTCGCATATCTCGCGCCCGCGGCTTAACATTCCAGCTGATCACGTCGTGATCGGCCGGGTCCCGTACGCGCCACACTTTAAACGATTTTACCGAGCGTCACCGACCGCCGTCGACGTTATTGCCCACGCGTTGTGGCGCGCTAACGACGACGTTCGTAATTACCGGGGACCGTAAATATCCATTTAAATCGACCTGAAACCCGCGCGCGGCGTAACGTTCCGGCGGGCCCCGAACATTGTTATTACCGCCGTCTGTTTGTTTTACAACTCACGCTCGTGTTTGTGTGGGCGTCTTTTATACGGCGCGATTAACATCGGCGCCACCCTCCGAGGGTTCGTTTTAGGCGTACAGTAGTACTACGTGTATTAATGCCGTTGTCGACTACCTTGCCGAGCGCGTGTACTGTCGAATGTTTATTACGTTCACGCGGTTACCGGCGTATCAAATGGCGTTTGAATTTTACGCGTCGATGTTTTTAACAAACGCTTCGGTCCAAGTGGCGCACCCGCGTACGGTTGCCGGACGTCGTACTTAAGTACGATACGGTCACGACGAGGTGCGATATATGGTGTGGTTCGTCGTGAACACCTCCCCCACCTGAAGAAAAAACACGCGAACGCGTATCGAAGTGGAATGTAAAGAAACCGCCGACAATTTTCGTTCGCCGTTAACGTTCGCGACGAAAATTGGCGATTCGCGTCAATTCGGCGGATGATCGACGACCGACGAAAAAATACAAATCCGACGTTTTGTAATTTTTTTTCGGCGTAACGATCGTTCAAGATATTAATCTATATAGGTACGAGACACTCCGCCGAACCGTTGCGGGGACGCTGTTGTTTTTGTGTAGTCGACAAGTGCCGTCACGTAGTCGTCGTCGTATGACAAGAGAGCAGTCTGTCATCAATAATAACGAAAAGCCGATCATGTTGATCCCAACATTGGAGTAATTGAGTGCCGGCCGACCGGCTCTATTATTACGGTCACGGATGCGCTTCTCTTCCGCGTACACCGACCGCCCTATTGTTTCCTCCCGCGGATCCCTTTTCCACCCCCACGTGCCCACTTTACTCCGTGTGTACTTTACACAAAGCCTTTTCCACTAGCGTTTTTTTTCTTCCGTTTTTTGTTACATTTTTTTATAGTGGCCATCGAGTCGTTTTGTTATACGAACAACGCGTATATCGTTTGCTATATACACTGTTATATACCGATATGTATTATGTGTAGCGAACGTGCTACAACAGATCCCGCAGATTAAGCACGAACCGCCGAAACGTCGACGGATCCGGCCGCGCGACGAATAATAATAAATCCATTGTGTTTTGTTTCATAATGGGGAGGTTTTTCCATCTTTTTATCGTACTTGTCGCGCAAATGTCGCGCGTTTCGACGCCACGTCGGACGACGCGCGAAATAAATATTATTATTATAAAAATTAGCGAAACGCGAGATTGCGTTGCGTTGCTTTGTACGGCGGACTTTCGTCCGGAGCTTTAGGAAGAATCTTCATTACTCGGAGTTGCAAGTAAATACTGACTTTTCGCGTGTTTCTTTCATATTTGATTTATTATTGTACTTGGGCGAGGTCTGATGTATTCCCGAGGTCCTATGGTTTGGCATATTTCGTTCAAGTGAGTGAAGATGGAGGTCTCAGTTTTGTTACGTAGTGTTTTTGTTGCTTTTGTTATTTCGGTCTTTATTGACGTTATTTTAACAGAGCTGGAGATTGTGTCGTTTCGAACGTATCACGATAGGTCTGCAATCATTCTCAGTAATATGTAAAAACGCTCAAAATTGATCGACACGTCTTTAACGCGGAACATTTTCGCGCGTTTAATCGGATCGGATAACCATCGGTCGAACGTTTTTCGCGTATTAGAAGTTTTCGTAGATAATACTCGACGAGTATGATTCGCGTAATTGTTTGCATTATCACTAGGCAATTGCGGAGGATATGCGCTCGTAATCGGTTCGAAAATGTACGATCAGTAATGGTACGCGAGCGAAAAATGAGAAAACGTATTTCGACGCGCGGAAATAAACGTCGCCGTACGTTAAATTCGTTACGTTCCATACAAACGACGATGATCGTTAAACGGTTTCGTTTCCGTCGAATTTCGCTGACAACGTTCGTTCTTGTGTCAAATCTCTATTTCTACCCAGTCGTGTATGTTCGACAACCGTTTAGCAATAGCCAGTGCTTATCACACGAGCCAGAATAGGTTGGCCAATTGTTTTCCAATTTGTCTAGGTGACGTTCGTCGGTTATATTTATACGTCGTAAGTATGTTTCGGTGGGAAAATACGACGCGACGTTACGATTTTCGTTAATTATAAAACGCTTTCCAACAATTTGGAGTGTTAGTTCGTCGGTGTCCGTATTTGTTCGTTTCGATTTTCGAATAAATCGCCCGTGACTATTTTCGTTCGTACGTACCAAATTTTTTAATTACTCGAAAGTAAAATGTACAAAACATCTATCGATAGAAGTACGTGATTGGTTCGCCAAACATATGGAATAGCCGAACGTTTACCGATTGTTCGTCGGTACGTATAAACTAGCAGATTTATGAATACCAACTTTGTCTACATAGACTGCTGTTTCATTTTTACGGATTCGACATTAATTTTCCGTCGCCTCGTTTATTATACTTAAAGACTTGCATTTCAGATTTTCTTCCGTATCGTCGAATACACCGAAGACGGTTGGTAATAACCCGAGTACAATATATTTTTGGACAGTTCTTCGGACGTAAGAGCGCCCGACGTCATTTCATTATTATTATTATTATTACGAATTATTTGATCACTATAAAACGCGCCGTCGGCACCGACCGATACGGTATGCCCACGCCGTCGCGAACGTCGTCCACACTCGGGCAGGCGCGTAAATACAATCAAACTCGGCGACCCAACCTACCAGCCCCCCGGGAGACGGTAGACCACCGGGCCGGGGTGAGGAAAATCTTCGAAAATGGAAAAGAGACGTCCTATTTAGCGTGGCAGTGGCGCGGAACCAATCGACTTTAAACGGTTTGGGCCATTGTTCGCGCGTCACCGAGAACTCGCTTTCCGAACCCGCCTCGGCGGCACCGTCTGTCGGCCCGCACGTTTCCCCGTACAATATTATTACCGTCGCGTTACTACTATCTCCCGTGCGCGCCCGTGTTATTACGATATTCCGAGAACGGTGTCGCCGTCTTCGCTCCGCCCATCGTCGAACTGTGTCGTCTTCACGGGCGTTCGGCCTCTTCTGCAGAAGCCATCCATGTCGGATCGTACACATAATGTACCAGTGGATTATTGAGCCGCGTCGTTACTGACGCCCCGCAGGCCGTATCGTATTTGTCCACGCGAGTTTTTTTCTTTTTTTTGTTTATCGACAATACCGCTACGCTCGTCGAGTACGAAAAACCCGTAAATGTCCGTTTACCAACAGTCCAGGAACGAGTATCGGAATTTTTCCCCATAACGCATAAAACAACGACACCGTACAACTCGGTCTATTCCGTTCTCATTCAACGAAACCGTAATAATAACTGAACCACTAACAGTCGCGTATATATATATATATATGTAGTCCCAAGCCAGAATCACGATTGTTCCATTATCGGCACGATTGTGCAACGAAAATACGCGTTTGTACGATCCGAGCTGTACGAATTTGACGCGCCAAAAAATGTAATTGAACGAAAAACGAATTTGGAATCACGAAAATACGTAGCGAGGGGAAACCGTTTACATAGGCGTTTTATTATAATATTAAAAACGAAGTTTTCGTTTATCGCCGTAATCGAGACGAGTTCCGTGTATAGGCGACAACAAATTGTAAAAACGAACGTTCGTTTAATAGTTTACGAATAAAACGTGATTTGCTCGCCCCTTTACATCGATACATTGCAGCAAATACGCGGGAATAAAACAACGCCTAATAACGATGTTAACGTAAAAACCCAACACATCGTATTAGAATCGACGCGAACAAAAGTTCGAACAAAAAGGGTAATTAACGAAAAAAATCAAAAACGGGAACACGACTTGTTATTATATAACGAAGACCATTTCACTCGGCCATACACGCGTCTGCAAATTAACGGGCGCACGTGTATTTCGCGGTCGCGCTACGTACATAATAATGTATATAATGTGTATGTTCATTGGAGTATATGACACATGTCCACGATGATACGTCCTGTTGTGGTAGAAGTTAATTTCTCGACGTTTCTCGTGGGTGATTTGAAAAGATGTGGTGCCCGGGGGGCTTGTGAAATATGTTTGACAGTCCTGGTCTGTACAAAAGCGTGCGTACGTACACGGTGTATACGACTAACGCGATATTATACGTTATCGTATCGTGAAAAGGCGATAATAATAATAATCTGAAATTCCACTTGTTAACGTGCACAGACCCGACGACGTCTTTTGTCGAAGAATAATACAACGTTTAAAAAGGGGAAAAAACTGAATTTGTTTCTTCCATTTTTCTTTTCTGCTTACAAACACTTTTTTCCCCTCTTTACAGACGAGACGCGCGCTCTCGTCCGACGCTCGGCCGGCTTGTCGTACACGTCTTTCCACGTCTCCGCCACAGTACGGGTAGGTTAGGTCAGGAGGCTATACGCCTCTTCGCCGCTCCGCCCGTATATATTATATTTTATATATATAGACGACGGACCAATCATTATTTTGAGTAGCGTCTTCACTGGAGTACTGGACACGATTGTTTTGTCCTTTAGCGCGTACGCTTCGTGAGTATAGTAGTCGTACCTTATATATACATAGTGTCTTGACACGGTCGTTAGCGAAAATGACGACGACGAGGCCTTTTCGTGCCCGGAGACCCGCGTTTCAATTGAACGCCCTTTATTTGTTATTATTATTATTTATTATATTGCGCGCGCGCACGCGACAATATATTGCGCGCGTGTTGTGACGGCTCTAAACGCAAATCGGACTCGGTCTAGCGAATATTTAATTGGACGCGAGAACTACGCGACGTCTAGTCCTTTACACTACAAAGTCCCGGACGTTCCGTCCGCTTATATTTCGTACACGCGCTTTTGTTGTTTCAGGCACGTACCGGACGGCGGCACACACACACACACACACACGTGTACCTTAACCATCCCTTCCACGACGAAATTTATATAATTCGTCTCGGGTTGAATATTTCCGTTTTCTAGCCGACCGGTCGGCCGGTCTTTGAAATACCCGATGGTCATTGAAAACGATTTAGATATTTTTATCTACCGCGTCGCCAAGCGTAAAGGGACAATCAGCTCTCGTAAACGACGTGGTTGACGGGCGAGGGGTAAAACACGTGTGACGCACCGGCGTCGGCTCTTCTTGGTCCGTAATAAATTTGTGTTCGATAGGAATTATGTAATGCTTAAAACTATAGCCATTAGAAGGGACGTTTAACTTCCGGGCTTAAAAATTGTCGATAAGACGTGTCCAAGGAGATAAATTTTCAAAACCTACTCGAGTGCCTGCCTTAAATTGAAACGCTTTCTACTCGAAAAACAATATCCGTTAGATTTAAAAAATGTCAACAAGCGTTGATTCCCACGAAAAATTGTACGTTTCTTAAATACCTTAAGTTATAATTGGCGTTTAAAAATCGCGAAATTATTTTTTATAGGCGCGACGAATATAAACGTAAATATCGTGAATAAAATATACGGAATAAAACGTGCAAAAGATTTACTAAGTAAAAATACGGCAAAAATCAGTTTTGGAGACACATTATGGTTCGTGACGAACAAAAATCGCGTTGTCCGAAAATCGTAGTGTTTTTCAAAAATATGTACTACGGTTGTTGGAGTACCGTGAAGCCAAACATCGCGTGCGGAATTTTCGCGTCACTCTTCGGAACAAAATTGTTCGTGTTTAATATACCGTGTCGCTCTACACAGTGAACGCGTTAGACAAAATGTAATTTGATTGCCGGTCGATTCAAATATTCGACATAATTTTAACTTTCAACACGTAAACGCTTCTTTGGTCAGCGTCGTAGCGCGAGCGGTGTGTACGGTTATTGTTCAATATTTGAATTCCGTTACCGTTGTCGTAGGCGATTCGTTTTTTAAATACGAACGGACGACACATCGCGTGGTCGTCTCGAGAGATTGTCGAAACGATTAGCGCGCGCGTATTTGTCGAAATTTCACGCGCAATCGGTTTCGGACGATACGTTCGTTGAATTCTGGACATTCGTTCGTACGTTTTCTCCATCCAGGTCGCGGCGGCGGCGGGAAATGGAACCGATTCGGACGAGTGCGTCGGTTCGAAAATCGCGTCGCAGTCGTCGACTCGAATGTTTTGTTCTCGAAATCCGACGTCGTCGCCGGTGTGGATCGGTATCGTGCGGCGTCGACTGAACGGATCGTCGATACGTGTGTGTGTGTACGCGCGTGTGTAAATATGGCACACTCACGTGTGCAGGGCGCGACGGCAAAAACCGAAACAGCTGTGGACGGCGGAAAAAAGGGAAAAAATGAAAAAAGTCGCTCGTTTAATCCGGCCGGCGAACCGATCGCGCGAATTATTTCGCCCGAAGCGATACGCGAGCGCCCGCTATTGTTTATAAACGACGGCCGTTTCTCGTTTTTAGTTTCGAAACGCCGAAAAAAAACCCCCGCGACTTGTCGTCGCTACGTTTCCGCGATTTCGACGCAAAAAACGGAAAATAATAATAATAATGACTACGATAAACAAATAGTAAAGTCCCGCGGAGACGCCACCCTATGGCGCGTCGTAGAAAAAAGCCGAAAACTATAACCCCCGCTCCCGACAACCGGCGCGTAATAAAAAAAAAAAAAACGATTTTCGCACGTCTGATTGATCCCAATCGATGGGTGCCCGCGTGTGTTCCGGTGTGGCCCGTTCGTCTGTGCACGGCCCGACTTCCGCACGATATAATAATAACGTAACGTAGCCCCCGAGGCCATCCCGTCGTATACGCCACCCGGAACAGCGTGATCGCCGAGACCCCCACCTTCCGCTCCCCCCAACCACGCGCGCGATAATATAATAATATCGACGAAACCGGTAACGACGATCGTACCCACTCGCGTTGTCGCGCCCGTCCGGCATACCGTCGACGGTTCCTCGCCGAACGTGTCTACCGAACTCCCAACGAAATTAGCCGCATATAATTACTATCGGACGCCGTTGCTTATCACAACCGCCGTTATCCGACGTCGTCGTTGAAATACGTACGGCGGTGTTCCTGAAACGGTTCGACGGCGAATACGAAATACCCGACGCGATTAATTCGCCGATAATCACCGGCCTACGATGGATAATGTCGCTCCGCATAACGAACGAAGAATTTCAATCGATTCCGTACTTTTTTTAGACGCGACTGGTTCGCGCTATCGAATATTTTCAAGGGAGCAAATCGCGCCTTTTAACGTATACATTTATTACGGGTCCGTTCTTATTAGATTTATTTACGAGAACGTGTAACCACCGTTTGTACGCGAGCCCCATCGTATATTCGGCACGGCGGAGACGACATCCCTATAGCGGTATAAAATTGTTCTATACCAGATGGTGGAGACGGTCCGTTCCCCTAGGTGTAATTATTGGTATCGATGTCGAACGTCGTAAACATACGCGCGTTGTATTCTTTACTATCTCGTCGCTAATTGCCGCCGAATTTCGACATTTTGTTTTGGCCGACTAGTCGTGAACGCGAAACGTTTCTAATTCGATTTCTATAAATCCGAATAGCCCGCGCGAATCGTTTAACTACGACACGTACGATATATACGCGCGTTCGGCCCCGAAACGACGTCGTAAAAGGACGGAATTAAAAGTGAAAACGCGACCGGCGAAATTGCCACCGAGTGACGTAACAATAACGTACGGACGGCCGATATAATATTATGATGCGGACCCACCGCAACGCGTCCGGGCACGCGGCCTACGTATAAACAACGCGCGTTTTTGGAAAGGCTCCGGGGCTCGGAAAACTCACAATAAGGCCGGGGACGCGTTTTCGGTGTAACGATAGTCCCCCGTACGTGTAGCACCACCATTCGGGTGTACAACAATAAAATAATACGAAGATTTACGACGACTCGTAATCTCGTGTATCCACACACATATATATATATATACACAACATAATAGGTATTAGGTTCACGTATATAACGCCACAAGCTACATACTATAAACGTTATATACCGTATGCGGTTATGTATAAAATATAGACACCGTCGCGATGGGCCCGTAGAAAGCGAACGTGCGCGTGATATCGTTAAGTGTGTGTGTGTGTGTGTGTGTGTGTGTGTGTGTGTGTGTGTTTGTGTGTGTGTGGGTGTGTGCGGTATAGGACGCGCGCGTGACAAAGGCGGAGACGTCATATCGTTCCGGCGCGTTCATTGTACAATTTGTCCGCGAACGCGCTTTCTCTTCGCCACCCGCCGCACGGAAAACAAAAGCCGGTTACAAATTTCGTATTATTTCGCGCTGCGAGGGCGAAAGCGAAACGATTTGTCCCTTTTCTCGGGGTCGTTTGTCAACGAGAAATATTTCGTCGCTGACCGACCGTCGCCGTACACACATACACACACACACACACACACACACACACACACACACACACACACACACGTTTCTTTCACCTGCGCGACGGACACACGGGTGTCCGGACGTGGCCGTAACTGACGACACGGTACCACTATTCCCCGTAATCGCGTGCGCTAAAAGGTACACGGGCACGTCAGGTGCTAATAAGCCCGTCACGGCTATTGTGTGCGTCGTATTTTACGTTAGTTCCAACAGCCCCGATGTATCTATTATACGCGCGCGGGCGCCCGCCGGCCGACAGGTACGCGCGGTTTCGCGGATACCCAATTTACGTCCACTGTTTCCGCGTTATCGGTCGGTTTTTTTTTTTTTTTAGATACTCCACGCTCGAATACTCGTCCAAATTTTTCATAATTGAAACGACGACGAAGACGCGCTTAAACCATATACGTCCGTCGCTACGGATACCGTCGGATATCTACGTTTAGAGATTTTATCGAGCTAACGACGTGATGACGGAGTGAAATCAAAAAAAAGGCCCGCGATTACACCGCCTATTTATACGTCCACCGAACTTTCATCGAAATCTGTCGTGAACTTGTCGAGCGCGAATCTGTCGTTTTTCACTTTTGTACGAATACAATCTGTACGATATCCGTGACGGGAAACGACACGGACGTCCGGATAACAAAGGTAAGAGAATACGCGACGACGGTTTCGTTTTTTCGTTATTCGTTCGACGCGACCGTGATAAACTTTTTATCGAAGCGACGTCGCAATATCAATTATCACTTATGGCGCCTGGATAGGCGTATCGTATTATATAACTGTTTCGCAAGTTCGGGCGTAAACGGTATAACACGCGACGTGCCTCACGACGACGGCGATTGTCCGATTTAACGACGTCGCGCGATTTTTTTCCCTACGTTCGGACACGAACGCCTTTTTAATATTTTTTCGCGCCCGAGGCGGCGCGTCGTTAAACGACTATAGTCCCGTGACGACACGGACGGCGTTTTCTTTTTCGAAAAACGCGCGGTCACGATACGCCCACGCTCGTAAATTATATCGTTCGATCCACCCGCGTTCCGTCGCCCGAAAACGTTTGAGCCGTATCACGCCGCGTACATTTTGTCTTTCAAAACGTTCGACCGCCTGTACGTTGTAACGGACGTGTACCGATTTTATTTTTTCGTTTATTAGCGCGACCAACGACGACTCGCGCGCACGGTCGGCGAACGGTGTCGGTCCGGCACCTAGTCGGCATGGGGTTTTTTTCGATAAAGCCTTGGGTTTTTGTGTTGGCGACAGTATGATTTCTTGAACCGGCGAAAGAAACGTACTCTAGTGACGGGTGGAGGGTGTAAGTACGGAGGGTGGATACTACTAAACGCGGGGCCATCTGGGGGCCGACGGAGTCGGTGAGAGAGCGGAACGCGTTTGTCGTCGCGGACCGTTGTGGAAACCACGCGAACCGTACGTAACGTCCGCCGGTGAACAAAAACAATCGGCCGTACAATAATAAAACATATATAAATACGCGCTCGGGCCGAATCTCGCACGGGGGTCGCAATATTATATATATATATATATATATGTACACCGACGGTGTAGGGGTAATCGACCAGCCCCACGGACAGAGAGAAACGGTAGATCGCGTATTACGCGTACAATGAATTTGACGAGGCGCGCACGCATTGCGCGGCAGCGTTATTATTATATATTATATAAACATACCACCCATAGGCGGAAACTTTACTTATTACCGGGCGCGCCAACGACAATAACAATAATAATTTGGTAACGTGATTTCGAAAAGAAAATTTATCCTCGTCGCTGAACCGCGCGCGACCGGTAGCTAATACAATAAACACGCGTATAGAATATCGTGCGAACCCACTTGCGCCGACGCGCGACGCGTATAATAACACTTAGTGTACCTGGGCTCGATTACAGCCTACCTCGGCGTGGTGTTTTCCGGCGTATATTAGTAGCGATTCTTCGTCTTAAGTCTTCCGGAAATCTGAGTGGCTTTCGTGCGAAACAACGGCCCGCAATTGTTTCTCGACGCGCCCGTAACTGACGGCGCGACTTTCCGATTATCGGGCGGGGCGAATCCGGCCGCTACGCGAATTTCTATGCCCGGCGTTGGCAAATAGAAAAGGGGACGGCGCTCGGGTCGTTTGTACGTATGTGCCGTGTACGGAACACGAATTTGGAGAAAACGACCGCGATTTCGACGAACTAAACGCGTCGCTTTTCGGCGGCGTCTGGTCAAATTTCGTTCCGGGGACTGAATCAAACACCCTCGTCCCTTCGAACACGACGTTTCCGGTTTTTCAATTTTTCCGATTTCGCCTCCGGTTTCGAAGTCCATCCGACGAGTTCAGTCTTAAATATTGAACTCCGTTTCCAATCGCGTTTTCGTTTATTACAATACTCTTCGGTACATCGCCATGTACGACGTTATGACAATACAATATTTTTCGTCGTTTTATTATTTTATAATAATAGTTTATATTTAGCGGCACCCTGTATAGCCGACGGAAGTATTAACGGCATTCGCAATCTCACCGGTACTTTTATAATTCGTAATATTAAACGTATCGCGAAATATGAACCAAGACAGCGTCCGAAAAAAAAACCCGTTACCCGCGATTCGTCGTACTTGTTCGAAAAACATTCGAAAACTCTCGAAAAATTCCGTCTTCCCTCCCCGTTCATTCCAATCGTCAGGCCCAATGACGCGCGGCTCCGTTTAAGCGTTTCGTCGCTCGCCTATCCATTATATACTCCGTGCCCGATACGATCTGTCGAGTGTACGTGAAAACTCGTCCGCAGCGCGAATATCCTCCCGACGTGCGATATAATAATAATACGAACGTACACACATTATAAAATACGTCGGCGACGCATATATTTCCAGTCACGTACGAGTCGTCATGTGTGTGCGCGCACGTGTATGTGTGTGTTTGTATGTGTTGTGTGATCAGGCGCGCGCACGCGCGTAGTGTACTCGAGGCGGAAATGTGTTTTTGCCGCACGAATCGTGACATATTTTCCCCCGTTTCAGTCTCCTATATGGCTATCTCCGTTCGTACATCCGCAGTTTGTACGGCTGCTGTATTCGGTCGCCGCCCTCGGGCGGGTCATATGCGCGACAACGTCTGCTCCCGATTAAATCTTCCGCCGCTGTAAAAACAACACACGCGGCGCGGATTCGCTGACACAAGTCTCCCGCGGACAACAATAATATCGGTGCACACGTACGAAAACGGGTTTTCAATTTTCGTCGAAAACGAACGGCCGTTAAAATCGGCGGTGCAGCCCTGCGGAGTAAACGGCACACGATTATTTCGTCCCGAAAAACGCGATTCGATCTCGGTCGACAGGGCCCGTTGCGCGTAAAACGTCGCTGGCTTGTTTCGCTTTTGGCTATGCCGTTTACTATCACAGGCTTCACTAATGGAAAGAAGAATTGCTTATTGCTTTGTTAGTCGGTATTGCCAATGTTAACGGGCACGGTTTGAGTAAGCGTGTTTTGTGGTCGTGACTGGAAAAGGAGTTTCCGTAGAACGTCGCTATGGATCGATTTTGAATAGAAAGTCTCGGATTGAATTAAAATTTGTCGATTTTCGTAGGACCAAATTTTCGACGATAGCTGGTAGTCCCGTTATCGTACGGATACCGGTGTTCTGTATGGTGTAAAATGTCGTACCGTAAACTGCGAATAATATGGTCGACGCACCGCGCCCCGAGTGATCGGACATTGTATTTCGAAACGCTGTCGAATACGGGCCAGTGTTGTCGCGTTGTAGGGTCGTTAAAACAGAACGGTCGACGTCGTGGTGCGAGGGAGCGTATAGTAGAGACGGATGTAGAACTGCCGAACTAAATAATTCGAAATAATCACGTCCGCGCGGAATGTTTATCGCGAATCGGCGCGTTTTCGGGTCGGTGTTTTTTTTTTTTCTAATCTACGATCTTAGTTTATCGATAAATCACGACAGTCGTCGGGTTTTTCTAACGTATTTGTACGGAGAGCAACAAGAACGGCCGACGACTATTGGTACCGTACGCGCTTATCGTATACCGGCGCGTTAATAAACAATACGTTTCTGGCGCATCCAATCGATCGTTCGAGGACGTTATTATCGTTAGCGCGCGGCAACCTCGGGGAACTAGGAATAGGAAATATTTTACGAAAATTGTTTGACGTAGCGTTTAGCGACGCGTTGACGGACGGAGAGATCGAACGAAGCTCGTTTCTTTTTTCGAAAACGATAATTCGACGATGGCACGCGCGCACCGGAAACCTACCGGGAAACCGCTCCGACTATGGCGGAACGAGTGACAATCGTTCCAGCATTGCCGTTCGAAACTTCGGAAATAAACGAAAACGAAATAGTCCGTTTCGTTTTTCGTGTCGTTTCGGACAGTTTGGACGTTTCGCGATAGGCGGCGCGTTAGTGGCGGACTTTACAAAACGGACTGCCCGTCGTTCGGCCGTACGCGAACCGTTTTCACGTCGGCGACCACCTCGAACACGCACGCGCGCGTTCCTATTATCGCGAGTTCCCATCGTCGTACATGTCATGTTTTACGCGCGCGCATAAATATCGTACGATATAATGATATTCTTTCCCTCGAGCGTCCGGGTCGGCGGTACGATGGGGGTGGGGGCACCCTGCGGTGAATAATTGGAGAGTAAAAACGGGACACGCGCCGCTTTCCGCGGACGCAAACAACTACAATGTATTACGTCAAAGAAGGACAAAAAAAGCGCGTGTTGCTTACCGACCGTGCGCGTACCGCGTGTCCGCGGGCGCGTGCGTGTGTACGAACGATAAACAAAATATCAATCTCTACGTAGGCGCGCACGCGGTATTATTGTACCGAACGTACCGGTTATTATTTCGGCATTATGCGCGTGCGCATGTGTGTGTGTGTGTGTATATATATATACACATACAATATACGGTTTCTAACGTAAACAATGAGGGTTTGACTTCTGCATCGATGAGCTTTTTAAACGCGCCGTTTTTACGGAAGGGTAAGTGTGTCTTTTTTTGTTTCGCGCGTATTTGTCGCCCCGCGTTATCCCACTCGTCACGGTCTAGGACTTTCCGATAAAATCGAATCGACGTTCTGTGCGTATACATTTATCGGGCCGCGTCGACGCCGGTTTCGTTTACGTTGACGTAAACGCCGCGGCACGATAATACACGCGTACGTCGGTCGCGGCCGTTTTCTGTTAATTTTCGAGAAGGGGCGGAACGTTAGCGAGAATCGGCCGAAAACGCGTCGCGTGACGATCGCTTTCCGTCGAACGTTCTCGACGGACCACCGTCGACATTGGTACACAACGTGATAATAATTGACGAGCCGACAAATCGTCGAAAACGCTTTTCGATCGCGTTTTTCTCCGCGCTTCTCCCAGTGGACACCGACGTATGGCCGCGCAACGCAACGACCGACGTCGTACCGATTTATTATTTACCCGAATAGGTTAACTAACACGCGTGAAATCCAATATTGGACGCGCAGCGGTGCGCGTATAGACGCGTGAACAATCGTCAAGTAGTCGTTTCCCGCGTCCGTCTTATGCCGCCGCTCGTCCGGCCCGTTCTCCGCGATTACGATACGCGCATCCCCTACTGCGAGCGCGCCCGGTGCACAATGAAAACGCGCCCCCGACAACGACGGACGTGATATAGAGACGTCCGCTGACGATCAGGTGTGTGTGTGTGTGTGTGTGTGTGTAGCAATCGTGCGGACGGGCTCGCGTGTGGCCCGAAAATGGTAGCGCGCGACGCGTCTCCGCGGAAGCCGAGACGTAGGGTGTAACGCGCTACGGTCCCCGGGTGGTGATAAAGAGTTGACGCGCCGTCGTCCCTCGTCCACTCGACACGGCGACGGTTTCCAAATTGGTTTCGCGTTTTTTCCCTCCGCCGTCGAGGTTATCCAATCTCGCACGATTTCGGCCGTCGTCGACAAAACGTCGCGTTATTGTGCACGAGAAATACGTGAACGCCCGTCGTATTGTTGTCACCGTTAAGTCGCACAATACGCCACACCCGGGGGCTTCCGTCAAAACGGGTTGCGATACGGACGACGTTAGCCCATCGGCGTAACGATTTTACGCTTTTTTTCGGACCGTCCGGTAAATGTCGAACAGCGCACGGCGGCAAGGTGGTCTCTCGGGCGGAACGAAAAGACAAATTACGAATCGGGTACACGGGTTTTTAGGTATTGCGTACGCGTAATAGCCGATAAAATGCGAGACGCGTAGGCCGTGGAAACACGGACGTGGACATGTCCGAACGATACGAGACACTAGAGGCGGACGTCGAGACAGAAGTCGGTGTAGACGAAAACGGAAAAAGTCGCGAGCGAGCCAGAACGTCTAAACCGGAACGGTTGAAAACGCGAGAAACGCCTTAACGGTTACGCGGCCGTTCAGGACCTACGTGCTCCGTATTACGCGTACACTACTAATTAAGACGCGGTAAAACGATTCTCGGTGTGCGATCCAATTGGTAACGCTAAATCAACCGGGGCCCGTTCGGGACCGTGCAATACAATAATTATTTTCGGATCGGGTTATATACCATTTTTACGGACGCGCCGTAAAAGGGACGTTTCGGGACGCACTCGGGAGTCTCCCATTATTATAGCGCGCGGGATAATAACGGCCGACGAGCACAATGCGTCCACCACCGTCCGCACTCACGGTGTCAATCGCCGTGTTTTTATTATTTTTTTTTTTTCTCTTCGATTTCCGATCCGCGTACTGGCGCACATTGTGCTGCGCGTTATAAATTTGTTGTGTATAGGTATTGTGCGTACAATATATATATATATAATAATATTATGCGTGCACGTCGCGTGCACGCTCGCGCTTCTTGTCGTTGGTTGGGCAACCGGTGTCAAAACTCCAACGATTATAATAAGAATTCACAGAAACCGATCCGGTGCAGTCGACCGGTTTCCATCAAAATTATGACAGTCCACCGAACGCTGTATGTTATATTATTATAGCGGCGGTGTATTGCGAACCAGTGGCAGTTCTTGACGAGGGACAAGGGACGGGGGGAGGGGGCGGCGGTGCGAAAATTGTTTTTCGTACGTACGCGTCGGAATGATTCGAGAACGATCCGTAAATAATTCTTTAAAATAATCGAATTGAAACGAACGGGAATTGGATCCGTTTCGGACTTGAACGAATAATCGCCGAATGGTGAAAATATATAGGTTTGAACGAACGACGAATAAATTTGGAAACATAAAGCCGCGTTTTATATTCTTCCGTGATTGCGCTAGTACTATTATAATTTTGCGAATCAAATATATCGGTTTAGGGTCCGTCTTATACGTATATTGTGCTATCGATCGTATCGCGATTAAGGAATTTCCTCCGTTCGAACTATTTCGTTTCGTATTTTATTTCGAAATCGAAATACGCGCGAATAATTGTACTCGAATATGCGTCGTAGTTCTTACAAAGTTTAATCGCTGGGTCGATAATTTGTTTACGTACGGTTACTTTCACTCGTAATATTCGTCATATTCGTGTGTAATGACAATACAAATAGGGAGACTACGTTGGTTAAAGGCCCCTCTTTAATCCCCTATCTACTCGCGCGGCTATCGTTCCGTTTACGCGATACAAGAAGTAAACGGTGGACTTTGTTTTTAAAAATAAAAAAACGCTATATTTCATTAACACGAATTTATTTCAATTTAAAAGTAATAAGCAATTATAAATATAAACGGCGATTGAAACATAAATTACAATTAGTCGTTTACGATATACGCGTCGTGCAAGTAGCGTATTTGAGTGATATTATGGTCGTGACTCGCGTATAGGATAGTAACGTGTCCGATATCCTAATAAAAAAATCGGAACGTCTATAGTTTATAATTATTACTGTTGCGCGAACCGACGCCGAATGGAAATGGCGAATTGTTCGTCGGATTAATAATAACGGTAATAGAGCGTTTTGAACGCGAATATTCGACGCGCTCGATCGTAAAACGTATTCGAAAATTGCGGTAATCCGGTTGGAATCGGGGCGAGAGTCTACGGCCCAAAACCCCCGTATACAAGTAGCGCACCAAGCGAAGCGCGTTCGACCCGTAAATTGAATTAAATTTCGGAATGGAAACCGTGCTTATATTATCGTTATATTATCGAACTCGCGCGTGTCCCGTGTACGGCCGTATAACCAATTCGACGGCGATAAATACGTAACGTGATTACGCCGTATCCCTAAAATGCAGCGGACGTCCACTAAATAAATTATCGCGTACCCTCGTAATATCATATTTTGTTGGCGTTATCGACGTGACGCCGCCAACCGTCGATTCGATCAAACACGATCGTAAATCCGACGCGTATAAACCGTACTTTACTCGATTTCGATTAGCCGAAACGTCGATATTATCCGAACGTTCGTCGCGTTCCTTTCGTCGGCAATCGGTATTCGTCGCACCACGCGGTCTTCGCGCTAGCACCGGAACGGTTCGAAATTGTCGAAAACGTATATACGCGTACGATTAGCGGGCCGCCCATTTTAGCCGCCCGACGGACAACCAGTGGAAATTCCCGATCGGCTCCGGAAATTGAACGTTACTGATTTCGCGCGTTAAAAAACACGGCCGGGGAGAAGTACGGCGACGGTAGCCATCCAGTCCCCAAACCGCGTATCGCGCTTACACGCGACTAATAAACGTGAACGATATCCATATCGAATCGATACAGTCGTCAAACAGCAAAAAACGATAATTTTTCGAATCGGAAAACCGTGTATAATATTCGCGGCGACGTCCCGCTCGGGCGGCCATTCGGTTACGGGCCGCCCGAACACGACGCCTAAGCGCGAATTAACGACGATAATATTATAAATCACCGGAATCGAATTCGAACGCTGGGCGAACGGATAGAACGCAACACCTGTTATTAACACGGTTGCCGTAGTCCGCGTTTGCGCGCGCAGCTACATATATCGCAAATATCGCGAGCGCGCGCACACGCGCAACGATGATAAATGCGAGGCAAATTTGTTGAATTCTTTACGCGCCGTCGGTGCGAGCCGTGTTCCATTAGCGTAGTCCCGAACACTATATAATATTGACTAATGCTTTCGGACGACCGTCGTCTCGTGCACATAATACGATACACACGTATATATATATAATCTATATAATTACTCGAACGCGTCTCCTACTGGTTCGGGTCCCCGCGGGCTTCCTTATTTTTACTACCGGATCGTCGATATCGCGCCGGCCGCCATCGTTTATCATTTATCATTCGAATCCTACTCGTGCACACAATTAAATAATCGATCGTAGCGACGCGTGTGTGTACCATTGTAGAAGTTTCGATAGTTGTTCTCGAGAAAGAAACACGTATTACATAAATAACGAATTTCGTGCTCAAGTATATACGCATCAGTAGCCGTATTATACGCCCGTCGTTGCCACACACGACTCTTGGTTCGAGGCCTCCCGACGGGATTTCGACATCCCCGAAATCGTCTCGAATCGGTAACGCGAACACGCGTGTTGTGATAAATCGTCTCCGTTACGTCGTTACCGATTTTCTGCGACCGCGTATATTTCCAACGCTAAGTCGCGGCATTATATCCGACGGTTGATGTGCCCGGTTAGGTTAGATCAATTGCGTCGGAATAGCGAGAGAGATACTTTTACTATTAAGGGACGAACGCCACAGAGAATTTTCGGGGTTGACCCATGTCCCCACCACCCCCGAAATATTGGGAAACATTTAAAAACAAACGGCCCCGGACCTAAGAGTTTCTAGGTCATTGTAATACGATATATTATTTTTGAAACGAAATCGGAATTATACCGAAAATACGAATTGTTTGTATTTGCTTTTAACGAGTGATAGAAAACGTCGTTTGTAGAAACATAAAACGATCGATTTTTGGTATTTTTAGAAATCTGAAGTCACGTTTGCGAAAATAGGAAAAATATTTATAACTTTTAACAAATACTCGAAAAATCGTTCGCAATGGTGTCGTGTATTATATATAATCGATACAGATACGAGGGTTTCGTTTACGAATTTGACGAAATTCGAAACTAACGTGTATCGAAACTAGCTACCAAGCTATCGGTTTGGCGTATTTTTCATTTACCGACGATTAACCGTCGATCACGTTTAAACGCGATGGAAAACCGGAAAATGATAGTCGAACGCGTCAATCCGTTTAAACGACGTAGCGTTTCGTGGATTAGGCGCCCGTATAATAAATTGGTTTTCGCGTGCACTACCGAACGACTCGACACGAATTCGATTTATTCCCTTCCCCCGAGCCCGGTGCCCAGTGCCGGTGCGAACGGTATAGGGTAGTAATAGTGACCACCGGACTGCAGCAACCTCGTTCCCGCAGGAAGCTACACATATTGTGTGTAGCGTGCACGCGAGCGGGTTATATACGAAATCGTCTCGTGGAATAGTGTAGAATACACGGCCAAAATGTAAACGTTATTGTCGCGACCGTGATTGCGAAGAAGCCAATAGATTTGGCCGGCCGTGAGCAGCGGTGGCGTAAAACGTTGCACGGCATGTCGGACAGTGTGTACAATAGCCCGAAAAACGTTCGGCGCGTACGTAATAAATATCGTAACGATCAAATATGGTCGCCCCGATAGCGTTTCGATCAAAACGTCGACAACAACGATCCCGTTCGATTATCCGACGCGACTCGGGCAACGAGAATAACGAAAACCCGACTCGTCCGAACGTCGCGCGCGTACGAAATTCCCTTTCGGTGCGCGATACATTAACGAACAACGTGCACTTTGTCCGACAAATAACTACAATCATTCGGAGGACCGTTGTAATCGAGTCGATCGCCGTCGAACTTTCGCTCGTTGTTTTACACCCGTCTTGGCGAATCCGAGGGCTACGCGATTTCTTCGCGGTATTGCTAGCAACTAACTATCGGGAACAGAATAAACCATCACTAGACGCGTAGGCGTTTCGAGCGTAATTAATTCGTAAAATCGGTGTCGGCGTAAAATCGTTTTTGTTCGAAACACGCTTAATGACCGACGTGTTACTACATTAGCCCACATTTTAGCGCGTTCGCCGCCAATTTCCACCGCTATAATAACTTGAATTAAGCGCTCGGTGTTACGCGTTTATCAAGTGCACGAATTTTGAAAACGATTCCCGTGCCATCGTGTCATACCATGAACGTGGTTGCGGACGAGCAAAACATTCTGCGTTTCCGCCATAATACGGTCACTGCTATAGGCGTACAATATCGCCGTATCGTACAATCCAACGTAACACGAATAACGTTTGTCGTACAGCCCTCTGGCGACAAAGTACCATTTACGGGAGATACGGAATAAAATATTTTTTGAACTTTTACGTTGTCGTTCGACAATCGTATCTAGGCGCGTAATTTCGAGATTAAAACATCTAGCCGAGAATATACAAATGTTCAGAAAATTATTGGCTGCGCATTTCAGATAATGGAGGGTTTTCTTTTAATAAAAATCCTTTCGTTACTACGCTCACATTTATAGAAATATTGGGAATACGTCGATAGCGCACGAATTATGTGCGTTACGACAGCGTATTGTTGTTAAGCCGAATTCCGACGTATGTACGAAAATTAACGAAAAAGCGTATTTCCGAATAACGACGGGGGACCATTTCGTTATCGCGCGTCGATCGAAATTAGAACACGGTCGATTCGACGCCTAAAACGAAGGAACAACAAAAAACTCGATCGGCGAAAACCGGAATAACGCCGCGACGGTGCTACGGCGTACACGGGGGCAAGACTATAGTCGGACGTTTCGGTTGAAGTAATGCGTTTCAGGCGCGCGCTTGTTTTTATCCCGTCCGTGTTTTTTTTTTATTCTCCGTCCGTTTCCCGTTTGTTTGGATTAGAAAACGATGTGTGTACCAAAATATTCCGTCGTGTTTTATAACAAGAGAGTATAGGTGGATCCCGACAAACTCGAGACGAAATGTTTGTGTTTGGCATGTGGTTTTTTTTCCTCCGCCGAGATTTTAAGTCGACGAGCGGGTGGCGCGGAGGGGGGGGCGGTGGTGGTGGAAACCCGATAAAGAATAACGTCGTTATAGTTTCGCCCTAATTATGTTTACGTCCGCACCGGTTTAGACACGTCGGCATGGGCGTGCGTGCGTGCGCCCGTATGGTTTGTTGTCTGTTGTCTATCACGTTGTCCGTTCTTGAGAAAAACAAAAAGGCGCCGTGCCCACTTGACGTACTATAGTAGTCATCGTCGTCGTCGTCGTCGTAGTCTGCCAATATATGTATATCGGTAGCCGCGACCGAATCACGTACGACGAACATATTGTATTATTATCGATAGAAACGAACGAAATACAATATACGCGTCCGACCGTTTCTCTCTCACCATATCCACACACGACTATTACATTGTATAACGTATATAGTTTCTTATGTTATATATATATATTTTTTTTTTTGGCGCGTACGTTACGATTAATCTACCCGTAACGGTTATTCCTTTTCGCGATACAATAGTATAGGTACACGGGCGTATGTACGGTCCACTGTCAAAATAAACAATTATGAGAAGACCCGGCCACGTGAACGACTATTTTTCGTCCTTCTTCCGTCAAATGCCGTTCGCCGATCCATTGTGCCGGATTTAGGTAAGCGTCTTGTGAAAGCTAAACGATCTTTATTTATACCACGCCAAGCCAAACACGGGTAAACAAACGCCTTTTCCTTTTTTTTTTTTTTTGTCACCCAACAAACGTCGTCCTAGGTTAGTACACACAACACGGGCGTGCGTACGTATTTGATACACTCGTAGGTACACGAACCGCCAACAATAATGGCGAACTCGCACGGTGGTCCGAACCCAATTTAAATGATTCCTTCTTCCTGCTTCGGACGCGACGTATAATAACGTTTCGAAATATTCAATAGTTGAGCACAACAGATGCGGGACGCCAACGGACGGACTTAGATAAAACTATTGAGACACGTACAATACAGTATATACGTGACCTACGCGCCACCGGGCCCGGTCTACCTGCTGATAAATAATTTTCGTACGACGCCGGAAACGTTAAACCGGACGCGCTTAACCGCCGACAACCGATCTCCGTACCGTGTTATCGATCGTCCGAGTTTACCACGTATACTTCGATCGAGTTCGGTTGTCGAACGAAATATAAAATGTATATTGTCGTTGCCCGTCAATTTATACACACGCGTACGTACACGAGACTAACATCGCGATAACTACGCCGTATACGAAATTCCGACCGTTTATACGATCGAGTTACTAGCTCGTGGACGCGTTACTGGAACCGACAGAGTTTTCACGATCCGTTGCGCTTGTGAACGATTTATTTTTCAGTCAATTTCCCAAAGTGTTCGTACGGAACCGTAACGATTCAATTATCTTGTTTCGACGTCTAACCACTGGCGCCGGTACGCCGCAGTCACGTCTATCCCAAAACTGAAGTTTTCGTTTAACCGGACTATTTCGGTCGCGCGCGAATTAATAAACTAATATCTCGCCGCGCGCCTTCTAAATGTATCGATCGCCGCCGGTGTCCGAAATGGAAACGATATTATAGCGGACGGACGTAACGAAAACACTGTTCAGTCGTAGGCAAAGAAACCGTTCGCATTTCGCTAGCGCTTTGTCGCGATCGGGCACGCGCGTGCGGGCGGCGGCTTCAATCCGCCACTAATGTTACGTAACACGCATACCCGAAGGTACGCCAAATAGTAAAAATAACTAACGAATAAACAAAAGCGCGTCGTACGGTTGTATTCTAACGATTTCCGATTGAAACACCGGGTAGATATTTTAAGTCTATCTACGATTTGGCCAGTAACCACCAGCTCGTACTTTAATGGGTCCGATGTACAGCGTACGTGCCAAATTCGTTAATGGTATTTCGCGGCCCGTTTTTTTTTTTGACAGTAACCATATTTTCAATCCTACGCGCGTTAGTAACGAGAAAAAATTTGGAAATCAAAATTCACGGCGAAATTTCGAGAATCGAACTAAGTTGTCTGAATAATTACGTTCTGTAGCGCGACGGCGAACGAAAAAAACTAATAAGCGCCCACTTTCGAATACGTCACCGTACAATCGGAAAACGATTATAGCTCGTTGTTCTCGAAAACGACGACATTTTTAAACGAGGAACAAATATTACCGTTTCGAATAGCGATTGTATACCGAAATACGTTATATTA
Organism: Geopemphigus sp. TES_GeoC_2020; assembly: GCA_025469175.1. Taxonomy (NCBI): domain Eukaryota; kingdom Metazoa; phylum Arthropoda; class Insecta; order Hemiptera; family Aphididae; genus Geopemphigus; species Geopemphigus sp. TES_GeoC_2020. The sequence continues at coordinate 24,762 of JAIPRN010001082.1, forward strand.
TTTTGTACGACGATTCGGTAAAACTTTCGACGTCGACGATTGTTTACGAAATTTAAACGTATCGAAGGTTTCGTATTTTATTTGTTCCGACACTAAACGACAAGCGAATCGCGCCACTCGTTTCGCTACTATTTGTCACTATAACCGTAAGCGCCGCGCGTTAAGATTCGTTTCAATAAAAAAGTACTAACAATAGAAAATAGTAAATCCGAACACTTCCTCGGAGTATTCCGATAGTAAATTAGATACTTTTAAGAAAATGCGTTCGGGGTAATGCGTACGAACTACGCCGCACGCGTGAATAACGCGTGGGGGGGTTTTATACGTTTTGTTTTTCTGTAAATTGTAGCCAACACTCAGCAATGTCGGCGTAGAATCTTGAGAGCGTCACGCGCTAAGAAACGACCCCGGTCCATCCACGTAAATCAAATCCTGGCCACCGAAATCCCGTGACTTCGCGTTACACATCCGCCCGTGTGCGTATATATACATCGAATGGTTTGTATGGTAGTTGGTCCGATGTTTACACGTCAACCGGGCCGTGTTTACAGGTCGGCTGTCAGGTATCGGGCGGTCGTTTTTTTTTTTTTTTTTAATCGCCACTCGATATCGGAGTTTATATAGTGTTTTTTTTGTTTCCGAGCGCACGAGTGCTCGTTTCCCCGCCTCACTCCGCCGCCGGGCGCCACGGAACGAGCGTAAAAACTAGAAATTCGAAACGTAAAAGAAATATCGTTTTGGCTCGAGTCATCGTCGTCCGACACGTTTTCGGGGTCGGCAACAACAACAACAACAGCAGCGGCAATAGAAGTAGTACTATAACGTAAGTAACGGTCCGTATTATGATAAACGTTTTTTTTTTATCCTGGACGTCCGAAACAATAACGCGACTCCCCCGGACCCTTGTCAGAAACTGTCTATTGTTGGCCCATCGTGGCGTGTGCGTCTGCATAATACGTGGCGGTTATGCGTTATAGTATAGCGGCCGCGTCGTTTCGGCTTTTGGCGAAACTTGACGAAAACATAACCGAAACAATTACGGACGAATTCGATAATTCCATTCACAATCCGGGTAGGGTTTCGTGCTATATTTTAACTCGTACGATTACCAATCTCCGTTTTGCGCTTTATAACGCATGATATATGGAATAATTTACCGTCGTTCCGTGTAACGGAAAACCAACAAAATAAAATCGACGAGGTTGATATTGTGAATTGCTCGTAACCGTTCGCGTCGTACAACGTTACGTCCGCGTTAATATTTTCCGCGAGTTATTGTCGTCGTCTGTACTTGGATCGTTATTATCGGAGGACGACGACGATAACGGTATTAGTAACGAGAACGCTGCGACTGCCAGATCGTTCGAATGTATCCGCCGCGGTCGGTCGTTTTGAGTCGCGAATAAATACGAACGTTTGTGAAGAACCGTCTTTCCTTTTTTCTTTTATGAAAACATTTCCACGCGTTCAACGACTATATTTAATCGTTATACGGACAATCATTGGTTACGCCAATCGATACGAATACTTGTGGAAACGGGACGAGTTCGGTTTTGGAAATGTTTCGCTATTTTGCCGGTCGAAATTTTAGCCAAATTTTGTAAACCGTATTGCGAAATAATTATAATAATTCGTCGCGTTTATCGCGCGATTCGTTGATAAGACGAGCACGAACGACGCGTAGATTGTCTTTTTAGGCGATCGTTCCGGACGTCGTTAACGAATGTCGGACGTTTTGCCAGCTGTGTACGTATTAAAGCGTAACGCCGTAGGACTCGGTACACGCGAGGGGTGTGGTGGTGGCGGGCCAGATCCGAGTGAAAATCGACGCTCGTTATATATACTACGTGTAACGCGAATCCACCGGCGCGGCGCTGACAGTAGCGAAAATCGCGGGGTAATATAGATATTATTTTTTTCAATACTGTTACGACGTGTGTGTGTGTGTGTGTGTGTGTGTGCGGATAAGACTATAAACACGATAAATAATAATAATAACGTTAGTGGCAAACATGACGCCTACCGAATACACCGGGGATTCGCGGGGGCCCGGACGAAAGAGAATAAAAAATAAACGAAACTAACCGGATAATGGTGGTTCGGGTCGAATACCGCTCGCTGGGGCGAAAAAAGTGAAAAAAAAGGTTCGTTAAATCGCAAACCGATCGTACGCGCGCGCGCAAATTGCTCGTAAGAGTATAACGTTCCGTCGGGTTTGGCCGGGTGTTCTTTTCGTGTAATTGATTTAAACGTCCCGAAGACATGGCGAATATGTTTCCCGGTGTTTGAGCGGTAACGAACGCGCACAAATTTTCCGTTCGTCGCCCGAATATTTTTACGGGCGGTACCGGACACATTTTTCCTCTTCTAACTCGTAAACGACCCGCGAACTCGGCCACGGTACTATGGGCATAGAAAATCGTCTATGCCGTTGTCGTTTCGATATTTCTCCACCAGTGTTAACCAAAATGTCGCGAGCACAGAAGAAAATGCGTCGAACGATCGCGAACTACGGGTTAAAAAATAAAACGAATAAGACAAATACGTTACGGGATCCCGTATTTCAATCGAAAACATCGCGAAACGATTTTCACGAATTATGTTTACGTATAGCGTACGATATAATCGACCAGGTAAAATACGCGCGGAAATCCGAACCCCGTAACTGCGTGTAGTAATAATCGAATTACGGGCCCTTTATCTTTTACGAAAATACTCGAAATTCGTACAACCGATTTCGTGTGCGCCGTAATAATAAGCGAACGACGAGAATTTGTCACGCGCGTAATTCAAAGGGGTTAGTGTTTATGGAAACGTAAGCGAAATGTTACGAAACACTAACGTCCGCTATGTTTAATATTAGCGCCGCGTAAAATCGGAATTTATAAAACGGCGATCGCGTGAACGGTGCTATTTAGATTCACCGAAATAACGTTCAAAAAAGTGACGACAAAAGGACGAACATTTTTGCTCTCGACGTTTACGTAAATTGTAAAGCACGTTACGGGACGGAAAAACATCACGAGTTTCGCCAAGTTATGTATAATTTTTGCCCGAGTTAAAACGTCAATAAATATTTCGAACATTTATTGTCGTATAGTCGAATAAAATTAGCGCCGAAACATATTGTTTCTTATTTCATCGAATAATTACGGTAAACTAATGTTTTGTCGGCCGCACTCGAATGTTACGAATCAACCACGTCCGACGTTATCCTAAAATACAATCCGACGTTATCCTAAAATACAATCCGACGTAATCGCGTTCTTCAGTAATCGTCGACAACATTCGCGTTACGAAATAATTTATACGTATTCTTCGCTCGTTAAAATTATAACGGAAATATCGCTGTAACGCGTAATATGGGAATTTGTTTACGAATATGTTTTGATGGGGCGGGGAGGAAGCGAACGTTCGCCGCTAATAACCCGCAAAGACGTAAATTGTTTTATGTTTCGTGTCGGTCGTTGGAAGCGACTATTCTCGTTCCCGTACCCGTTTTATCAGCCCTCGAAACGGAACGCCGAGGCTGTATATATCCACAGGTCCGGCACGACCCTTCGAGAAAACATACCCCGCGTAAGCAATTAAACTCCGTTTTTGATAAAAGTGTGTATATATGTGTGTGTGTGTGCTTCCCTCTACGCGGTTAGACGGTTAAACGTTTGCATTATCGTTTCGGTCTATACTTTGAACAATTAAGGGACGAGGAAACGGGAAAGACGATTTGTCGGTCGGCCCCGCGTGATAAGAAACCCTGGAAAACGGACGTATCCGGGAGTACGAACGTGACCCGATAAAACTTCGGGAACGCCACAATAATAATGGTCGACGACAACCTAACCACCATCGAGTGACAGAGGGGAGATTGGCAAATTTTTTCCGGACGTTTGCGGGCGCGCGTGTCGCGCCAGAAGCCGACGGTTGTTTTGTTTAGCGCGAGTGCGTATCGGGTACACGTCCTAACCACTACGTCACTGTGTCAACGATCGCCCGAAAGAGTTTAATAAATTGTACGAGCCCCACGATTTGGACGTAATATAGCTAGACAAATATTCGACCATTTGGAACGCGCGAAATTCGATCGCCGACGAATTCGTCGGTGTATTTTTATAGGTTATTGCGCGAGTCGATTTTTGATAAAACGTTTCGGTGGTTTTCTTTACGTTTAGCGCGCTGGAAGAAATATTTAAAAATACTAAAACCGATATCGTTTTCTTACGTACGTTAACTAAAACGTCTTAAATCGATTTCGAACGACAATCCCCATCGCTCGAAAAACACCTAACGATACGTTCGAATTTTTTTTATTCCAAATGTAAACGTTCCCGAAGCAAATTCGGTCAAACAACGATCGTACGGTTGAACGACGGTACGTCCTCGTCGTAATTAACGAGCGCGTAAACGGAATTGCCGACGCGGCCAAGATACACCGTTATACCTCAATGTAACTCTTCAACGGCAGATGTCATAACGTCGTGATATTTTTCGAAATATAAAAATCGTCGTGGTAACGCTCGTTTCCCGTCTGACACGTGGAATCTAAGGTACCGAACAACGTAAGAAACTAACCAAAAAAAGTGACGAACAGTTAACTTAACCATCAAACGACAACTCATCAGACAATTCGGACGTATTCGGGCTCTAGCGAAATCCAGACTGAAAAGTGAAAATCGTATGTTCGATCGAAAACTGGAAACGTTCGGCAGCGAGAAAATTGTTTAATATCGACAGTTTCCGAAGACAAACATATTAGGCGAATAATAATTTTAAATCGCAAAAATTAAACGGCCTTACATTTGGTCGTACAAGTTTGGTACTCTTCACCCGCCTAATATTAACGACTATTATTAAGTATTATTTTTACTATTATTATTGACAGTATACGCTAACAAGTGGTTTTTAACGTACATTTGAAATCGAAATTATTGCTTTTTTTTTTAAACCCCGAAACTTTCTAGATACGAAAAATCTATTATTATTATTTCTACGCTCTAAAACGGAAACTGACTGCTAGAGTGCACCACCGCTTTTCACTTTTCAATTATAGACGGTAGAATATTTTTTAAGTTTTGTCGCGTGGTCGCGTAAAAATATACCTAAGTACCTACAATTGAAATATATAAACGATCGCGCTAAGCCGAATAATCGGATAATTTTGATATAGAAATCCCGCAGCGAAATAAACGGTTAAAGGAAATCGTTACTGTATTTGCCGGAGAATATACGCGTACACGATACTCGATCATTAATATACAGCGCGCTTATAATATTACGTATCAATATAATTGGTCGGCCATTCCGCGATACTATTTCGAATTTTTTTTTATGAAAAATAACGATTATATATATAAAAAATTGTAACGATATTAAATTGCCTATATAAAGGATTCGTGGTAATGAAAAATACGCGGCGGCGTATTACGAAATGTGCGTTCTCTTAATCGAATGATACGTCTTATGGGTGAACGATTTCGACCACGTGCGGTTTACGCGCGCAACTAGAGTACGTAGATAACGCGTGGTCCGCTAGTGTGGCGTAATCGTCTACGCGGACTCTAAAACGAATACGTCCGGCAAAATCGGAAAATAAATCGTTTCGGACGTCGTTACACGTCTCGATAGGTTTATCGATTCGATTCGCGTCGCGTTTATCGGACCTGTCGGGTCATCCGTAAAATTCGCCAGGAAAACAACGTCGGCCGGGCACGAAAACGCAGCGTACCCGCCCGAGAGTGCCGTGTGGCCGAAACAATCGTTTCGACAGCCGGCCGATACGAAAATCGTCGAACGTCCGGCGGCCGGACAAAATACGATACGGAAATAACGTGGAAACGTTATGGTAGTGTACAAGAAGCGGAGGAGCCACGGCTCTCTAGTAGTCGAAAACGGGAACGTCGGTTATCGGACGTTAGGGCCTTTGGTCGTTCTACCGGAAAATCGGCAGAATAGGCGAAGGACTTCGGGCGGTTTGCGCAGACGCGTTGTCGAGAATAACGCGGGCACGTACGCGGCGGCGGCGGTGGCTACCGGCACAAGGCCGCGCAATATAGCCGCACAATAACGCACGGGAACGCCGACACAAGACGGTTACACTATTATGTCCGGGCACATGTGGCTGCTGCTGCTGCGGGGCGGCTTTTCGCGCGTTCTTTTCTGCGCCCGATTCTCGGTAAATAATATAATACGGTCGGGGCCCGCGCGGGGTATTTTACACACGTCACGCGATGTTATTCTTTCGGACCCGAGTCGGCTTTTCGACAACCACGCCGGCAGGGCACCTCCTCCGGCCACCCCACCCACCACACGGTACACGTATAAACATTACTCGACCTGACGGGGGCGTGTGCAACGAAAACAACGTGCGTACGTACGACAATATGTTCCGAGGAATCCGCAGGGATTTCGGAACAACATAATAAATTAACTCGCGGAGGTTTCGGGCTTTTTTTTTTTTTTTATTATCATTATTATTATTCCGCCGTATCAAAACACTCGCTCTGGCGCGAGCGTGCGCGCGCGTGTGTGTGCGTGTGTACGTCGGCGATTGAATCGTTTCGACGAGGGGTAGAAAGCGTACGTACAAAAAAATAACGAAAACACAATGATCTAAACATAAATGGCGGTGGTGCAGTGGCGACGTCGGTGGAATATAATCGTTATATTAAAACGTGTACTGTATTCGGTGTGTGTGTGTGTGTACGCCGCCGCCGCCGCACCCAAACGTCGCTGTTGCTGCTGCTGCTGCTGTTGATTGACTGTTGTTGGCCGAGAACGGTTAGATATGTGTGTGTGTGTGTGTGTACGGCGGCAGTAGAAGTCAGTTTGGGGTCGTGTCTCTTTTGTGCGGCCGTCGCCGACACGTTATTATTATACGTATTCTACGTACGGCGTATCACCTCTCCGCCGAAAAATACCGAACGGCCGTCGACGTTTATAATATTTACACGAACGCGCGTATCGTACGTATTTACGGTATTAACACTACCGCGATTATCTACGGCGGCGACATTTTATACGCCGTCGTTATAATATTTCTCTCCCGGCGTACGACGACGGCTCTTGAACCACCGGCCGGTTATCCGACGTTCGCCACCGACGCACGTTTCGGCATTATCATCCGATCGATCGGTAGCTACGCCGGTGGATAGCGTCCCGGTGGTATTTACCAACACCGATTCCACCGACCACGTAAGGAGCCGCCGTTTTTCCCGCGTTCGTTTGTCCGTCTATACCGCGCGCGTACCACTCAATACTCGTCGGTAATGGAAACGCCGCCGATTATTGTTTTCCGTTAAAGTCTTTCGACCATTTTCGAGCGAATGTTCTTAAACACAGTCTACGGTACCTTTTCGTGTAACAAAATATCGTAATTTCGAACGACGAATTGTCGTTTGAGTGGAATAAAACGAAATTATTTTTACGAAAATAATCGGCGCGCCCGACCTTGTTTTTCGACCGTCGTTTGTATTTACTGACACAATAGTATTCGGAAAACTCCCGACTATGTAGGCCGTGCGGCTAAATTGTAACGCAGTCCGCTATACGGGAATTATTAATCGACCAATTGTGTGTGTGTGTGTGCGTGTTCCGTTTAATCGAATGGAATTTTAATAATTTACGTACGACGTATCGACGGTAGTTAAAAAGAACGCTATGGTTATTATACGCACGCACGGCCACCGCGGTATAATGATCATCACGAAATTAACGAACACGTTGACGTATAACGGTACTTATTATATTAGTGTGCGCGGGAGGGGAGGGGGAAACAACAGAACGCGAAGGATATGGGCGATATTATACGTGTTCGCCTAAATACGCCTATCGTCATTTGTTTCCCGTATTGACGAATGTCCACCGAATTTCTCCATATCGGCTACGTGTTGCGTATGGTAAAAACCACGTATGGTTAAAACTCGGGAAACTCTTACTTTGTATTGAACGTAACGCTCTCGATAATTCTGTACACGGCCCAGGGATCTCGTCGGAAGGTTGTAGAGAGACGGTAGGCGCGAACACCTCGTCAAAAACCATCGACCGGACAGCGTCGGGAACGATCGTGTGTAACTACTTCGTGAGTGCGCGCCGCGCGACATTTTTCGCGGGGACGTCGTTGGCCCGAAACCGAACGAACGGTCTCCACTGGGCCCGTCCGTCTGTCAGCCGAACGGTTTTTTAAACGCGCGGCCAATTCTAAAAATATACGAACGATCGAGTTCGGGCCGGGAGTAAACGACGACGGTGTTCTTACCCGGACACCTTAATCGCGCGCGCGGACGATAAATCAATTACGAAAAGGAATTACCGTTTATTGTTATACACGCGAAGAAAAAATAATTCGACTCGAATAATTAGTGATAAACGGTAAAATCGAACGAAATATAAGGTAAATAGGTGAAAATAATTAAGAAATTGGCCCTTTTTCGCTCAACAATGTGTTACCAAAATAATACAAAATACGGACAAAATACGCGTAATGAGTTGGCCACCGAAATTAGTAGTTAAATAATCGTTGGAGTCGAGCTAACCGAATACAGGATTCGATTTCACAATTCACGAATACGCGGAGCTATTCGAGCCTGTGAAATTCGCTGAATAATACTTGGAACGCGTAATAATTAAAACGCGAAAAACGCACGAAACGCACGACGAATAATTATTTTTAACGTACAAAAGGTTAACGAGAGAAGTTTCACGACTACGATAACGACGACGACTCGCGGACAAACGATAAGAATACGGCGACCAAACGAAATACTCGATTAAAAATTGGAGGCTTCAACCGTGGACTGGTCAACGAAGTCGACGGCGATAACAGATTTTTGGCCCGAACACGAGTTACGTGTATGAAACCGTTTGTGTCCGACACTATCGTCGCGAACACATGTGAACCGTTTGTACGGTCGAGTGGAATCGCGATTTCGTCACTCGGATCACGTCGGCGATCGCGAGCGTATTTATAAACAAACCGGTGGCGGCGGTGACGATGGCGGCGACGACGACGACGACGACGACGACGCGATGGCGACGAGACGATCGTAATCCGACGGATAATATTCGATATAATGTACGGGTATTACGGGAAACGCGTTATTTATTGTATTACGGTGGCGCGCGCGCGCGCGACAACGATTTATATCGTTCGAGGCGGCGCGGAGAGGCAGCTGATCCGAAGGAGACGACGAAGAGGTTTCGGGAAACGTCGGTCGGACGAATAGGGAGCGTGTGTGCGGGGCGACGGCGGCCAGTTGGAAACGAGGGAACGGCGTGGCGCGCGCCGGACCGACGTACGGACAAGAACAATACGAATACAACATAATACGGCGACGACGGGCGATAGATAATAAATAACGCGAAAACGGCCGCGAACGCGGATATATTTGACACGTGTGTATATCGTAACCGCGTTCGACTTGAGGTTAGGTAATAATATTCACGGCGACGGGCCAGCCGGCTGTCGCGTTACACCGAACTGTTATACGTGTATGGACACGAGATCGGCGCGTGCGTAACGATGCTTAAACGATTTTCGTGTACGTCGATTTTGTATCTGACGGACGAACGAAGGATATTCCGGGACCGTCCTACAGAAATACTATAACGTACACCAGTACGGAACATGGCGAAAATCGCGCGCGTTTTGCTCGAATAAACAACGTGGCGGTACGACGAATTTGGCAACGGGCCGAGTGCCGCGCCTTCGTTACGCGGCGAGACAACTGACGCTATTCGGACGCACGTGACGCGATAGCGGACGAGTTAGGGGCGCCTTCGTCGAAATCGTTCCGTTTAATTACGCGACGTTTTTTTTTTAAAAGAACGAAACGCGGCGTACGCGATTATAAACCGATAACGTTCCACGAATACGACGAGAAAATTTCGACAATAATAGACGTAAACGACGACCTAACGAGTACTATACGAATTGAATACGACGACGGGGCTATTAGATAAAATTTGTTTCGCGTGAACCTGTACGAGCGCGACGCCGCCCGAAATGTATTCGACGAAAACGTTCGTTTACGGGTTCGTTATTTTCGAGCCGGAAACGGAAACGTGCGGTCTCGAGACCGTAATGGTGGCAATTCTTCGTTAAAACCGATTCGGTACGAGAAAAGCGTTTTTCGACGGGCCACCGGCGATATTTGTCGGTAACACTGTTGACCGGCCCGGTTCTAAATGGACGCGCGTGTTTAACAATACGTACTCTGTACGCGTGTATACGAACGTTCTGAACGCACAAAATGTCGCGCCGTATACCATTTTGAAAAATCGACTTTAACGGGCGTAATCGCGTCGCGGATTCGTTCACGTACGTATTATACCGCGTCGTGGCACACATTGTCGCGTCAAGGTTTTTCGTAGACGCTTTTCTATCTCTCGTTCGTTCTCCCTTTCCTTATTTTTTTCCAGAATATTAACCTCGCACAGTGTGACGACGGTGTATATAAATATGCCCGCGTATGTGCGTGTGTGTGTGTTGGTATACCAGCTATATATGTATACGCTGTTCTTACACGCAAAGTGACACCAAATTATTTATCGACAAACCGCGCGGTCGCCGAACAGCTGCTGTCCCGGAGTTTTTATATTTTATTCGTTTCAAAAATACCGCCGTCGTGGCGTGCGCATTATATTCGACGTATTACACGCACTCGTCTCGACGCGTACACACACACACACACACATATATATATATATCGTACGCGATCTCGTGCCCCGCGAGGGTTTTCCAAAGTGCGACTACCGTAAAAATAGCGAAAAAAGAAACGGACCAGTAAATAAAAGAACCGCGCGTACATAAAAACCGAAAACGCGTTAACACGTCGCGTACGTCATCGCGCGCGCGCGCGCACAAAAAAACGTTACTTCCCGTGCCGTAATGCGCACACGTACGTACATTTTTTTTCTTGGGGCATAATACGCGTCGCGACGTGCGGTTACGACAATATTCGCTCGTTATTATTACTCGGAGCTTATATACGTATTTTTTTTTTTTTTTATAGTCTTCGTAAACCGATATAGGCGCGTTATTGTCGTACGCGCGCGTTGTCGGTAGTAAAACGTCCCTCGATAAATCGTATTCAAAAGATACGATCGGCCGAGTTTATTTAATACTTAAGTACGCGAAAATATATTCGTACGGAATATATACTTCGAATATACCTTACCCGAATTTATTATCACGCGCACATATATATATATAGTGTACGGTAGTATTCGTAAAGTATTTTCGGTATCGATTAGTTTTTCGATTCTTTTCAATAGAAATGCGAACGTTAGCGCGGAAAAACGATCAAACCGGTAAAATTGTCGACGCGTACGATTTTCACTAAATTCGTCGTACGTATGTTCATTCCGAAAACGTGGAAACGCCCGAAACACATTATTTCGATAATTCGCTTACGTAAAGAATGACGATAATTTTCGGGTTTTAAGAAGCGAATGTCGAATGTTACGACGATCGAAAATGACGAACGATCGACGATGCCGATATATTTGTGATTTGAGGGCGCGCCGTCGACGAATTTGGCGATTTGGCGACACAACTGGTCCTTGTGATTCTCGACCGGGGCGATTTTCGTGTTTAAAAGAGCCGAAAATGACACCAGCGACCGAACACAGTTGCTACGTACATTCCGTTAATCCGCGGACGTTCACGTAAACCGCCGTCGGCGACCGATTACTATCCGCGAAAGTGTTACTACGGTAAATAGCCCGCGAACCGGTTTATGTCGATGGCGTAAATACCGTAAACGGTTAATGGTAATAACGCGCGGGACGCGTGCGCGGCCCGATAATTATCGGCGAGAAGGCCGGCGCTTAATTGATTACGGCCCGCCGCGGTATAAATATTACACGCGCGTCCGACCGAAACGCGCGCTTCGTCACGTAAACTATTTACACGATCCGGGCCGCGGACGGACGGGGAATTCGTTCCAGGACGATAGCAGAACGTCCGAACGTTAAAAATATTATTATTCCGACGTATACGCCGTTCGTGGCGAGTGGTGGCCGCGCGCGCCCGTGTATACACGATATTCGTTTTTTTTTTTTTTATGGCGAGCGCAGACCGTACGCGTTGAGTGATTTTAACGATTTTCGCGTTTTCCACGATTTTCGTTTTCTTTTCCTACGGTTTTCGTTGCCGTCCGCGCTTTGTTTACGAACCGCGCGAAAATAACCCGTTTTTTTTGCGATACCGACATCGCAAAACCACACGAATTTCGTCCACAAAAACCGATAGTACGAGCCCGGTCGTCCTCGCGGAACGAGACGCGAACGTAATTGTGATGGTCGCCGGGGGCTCGATTTCGATATCAGACGTTCGGGCCACGCCGCGTAAAAGCCGAAATGTTTTCATTGCCGACAATTTATTACCGCGGTCGAATCACTTGTTCCGGTGTTTCGGGACAACGACGACGGTTTTAAAACGTTATGTTTCGCGGGGATTTTCGTAAAACTAATAATCGGGTCCCGGCGGTGGCGTCCGCGACTCGACTTTCGCTTTAGTCGTTTACTATTCCAGGCCTATTGGGCCTTTACTTGCGAATGGAAGTAAGGTGAAGGTAAAAGTTTAGTGCTTAGTAAGTCAGTGTGTCCAATTTAATATGGATACGGTTGGAGTTCGTGTGTTGTGGTTGGTGGGGGGGGAATGCGTTTGCAGACGGATATGTGATTAGAAAAGGGGTTTTTGTAGAAACGCGGGTTTGGATCGAGTTCGAACGGAGTCTTGGACCGAATTAAAATTCGTCGGTTTCCGAAGTACCGAATTTTCGACGTTAGTGGGCAGGCCCGTTATCGTACTGCGACTCGGTTTACACGAACCGGCCGTATTAATAATACGCGGACGCGCGTTTACGGGCTAGTAGTATAATATATACTGTCGGGCCGTCGGCGTATTCTCTCCCGCCGGAATTCGCTGGTAAATCGCGGGACTTTTTTTTCCTTTTCTAATCGAATCGAAAACGATTAGCCGGCGTCGATTCGTTCGGCGGGCAACGGTTTTTCGTGTCTCGCCACGGGCCCGCCGTAAACGTAACCGCGGCCGAACGGCATTTTCGGAATTATCCCGACGTCCGACAACGGTGTATTTGGTCGCGCCCGTTTCGGGGATGGAAACGAACCGTTACGGACTACGTAAATTACGTACCGACCCGAACGGGTTGAAAAGTAAAAAAAAAAAAAAACGTTTAGCGCGTCTCCGCACGGCTAAACACCGTCGCTGTTGGTCTACGAAAAAACGCGCGGCCGTCCTATTCCCCGAGCGCCGTCCACCTATAACGCGCGTCGGTGTGGATGGTGGACGTAATAATAGGCGCACCGTTCGAACGGCATAAACGTATACGAACCGGCGGAGGATTTAGCCGAACGCCCGCGTATTTACCGCGGCCGTCTGTACGCACGTACACCCGTGTCAATATTGGCATAACAACATTCGTCAATGTGTGTACGTTCGCGTAACGGGCGGAGAAACGGGAAAATAAAAAGGGCGCAAAGGCCCTCGCGGGGTGCGGCGGCACACGAAACGGCCGCCACACGCGGTTTGAAAAGGGACAGCAAAACGGGCGTCGAGGGGGCGCAGCTGCCGACAAATGGTGTCCGCCGGGGCGACGGGCGCGCGCGTCGCAGCCGGTGCACGGCGGGGATACCGGGCTGGGCGTGGCGCCGGTGCCATTGGTCGAGGGCGCGGCCACCGGAGCGGCCCGCACCGGCGCGGCGGCGGCCGGAACGACCGCCGGGCCCGGTTCGCCGGGCGCCGGCGACCGATCAGTCTTTTGACACCGCGCCAACCCGTTAAACGCGTTTTCGTCCGACGTTCGCGACCACGTTTTATCGCTTTCCGTTTCGTTGCGTATGCCGGACGTGTCCGCGTATTCCGTTCCAGTAACACCGCCGCCGCGAAAGGTTTAACGCGTCCACGCGTCGGAATAACGAACGAACGAACCGCCGCCGAAATGGTGACCAAAGCGTTGAACGGGCCCAGTTTCACCATCAATCACATATTGGGCCGTCTGGACGTGGACGACGCACGGGACAACGACAAGAGCCCTGGGCCGTCCACGTCGCGGTCGTACACGACCGGCAGCGAGGTGAGTGACTGTAGCGGCGACGATTGCCTGTGCGCGCCCGTCGACTACAGCACGCGCCCGGGGGGCAGCCCGTCGCCGGCCGCCGGTGACGATCGCGGTCGCGTGGTACGCCGTGGCGGTTGCGGCGACGGCGGAGGTGGACCACCACCGCCGCCGTTGTCGTCGTCGTCTCCCGACGGTCGGAAGAAAGCCGCGGGCCTCGTCGTCGACGACGACGACGACGACGCGGACGACGACGTCGACGACACCGGCGTCGCCGACGACGACGACGATGACGGCAACGACGTGGTGGCACGGCCGGCGAAATCCGCGGACGGGGACCGGAACAAGGACGGCAAGAAGAACGGGACCGACGACAAGGACAAGAAGCCGAATTACAGTTACAACGCCCTGATCATGATGGCCATATCGGAGAGCCCGCAGAAGCGGCTCACGCTCAGCGGCATCTACGAGTACATCATGAACAAGTTCCCGTTCTACCGGATGAACACGCCCGCGTGGCAGAACAGCATCCGTCACAATCTGTCGTTGAACAAGTGTTTCGTGAAGATCCCGCGCAGTTTCGACGACCCGGGCAAGGGCAACTACTGGATGATCGATCCGAACAGCAGCGACGTGTACATCGGCGGCACCACCGGCAAGCTGCGGCGCCGGTCCACGCAATCGTCCCGGCACCGTATCGCGTATCGGCCGCCCGTGCCACCGCACGCCGCCATCGGCATACCGTCGTCGCCGCACCATCCCGCCGTCGCCCATCACCATCAGCAGCAACACGCGGCCGCCGCAGCCGCCGCCGCGGCCGCGGCCGCCGCGTTTTACCATCACCGCGCCGGGCCACCACACCATCCGGCCGTCGCGCCCGGCTGGCCCGGCATCGCCGCCGCCGCCGCCGCCGACTACCCGTCCGCCACCACGACGGCCACCGGTTTCGATTACCTACATCAGTACTTCTGGCCGCCCGTCTCATCGTCCGGTTCGGCCGCAGCCGCCGCCGCCGTCGCCGCGGCCGCCTACCATCACCAACAACAACAACAGCAGCAGCATCAGCACCACCAGCAGCAGCACCACCACCATCACCACCACCAGCACTCGTCCTCTTCGCCACCCGTCGTTCCGTCCTCGGCGTCCGGTGCTTCGTCGACGGTCGGCGGCTACTCAATCAGTCAACTGTTGAGGCCCACCATGCAAGTGCCGCCGAAAAGGCCCACGGCCATCCTGCACCCGGCCGCCGGCGCGCTTCTTCAGGCGTCCATGGGAAGACACCAGTGAACGCGCGGACACGACCGCAAACGAATAATAATCGTAAGGGATAAAGATGTTTTCGACCGTGGGATTATTTTCGTTCTTAAGTTACCCATTTGTACAGACGTGTACGCGCATAAATATAAATACCCGAGTCAATATTCGCGAGGACCGCGCGTTTCTTAAATGTTTCTTTAATTTTCACGCTCGTTGATCTCTCGAAAAACTATTATTATATAAAATTAACGTATACATATTTATAATATAGCGTTAAAACGTTAGCGTAAATATTATTACCGATTACTACGCGGAAACGATTAAAAAACACGATTATCGTAACGTTTCGCCGACGACATTCGGTGTGACGGATCTCCCCCTCGCTCCACGACGGCACTTTTACACTATTCCAATCGTATCGCGCCGTCCGGAGCGCAATTCGACGATTTTACGTCGCGCACGCCTTTGAAACGAACCGCGCCCGCCGTAAATGGTACGCCGACCACTCGGCGCGTACGGTTAAATATATCCGTGCGAATGTTCTCGCTTGCGTACCGTGTCGTCTGTGTACGATACGCGTATACGAATAGTGTCCGCCGTCACAAGTGCCTTAACGTAACCGTACTTACTGTATATTACCCGTACTTCGAGAAATAATATATAGCGTATACCAACGTGACACACGTACGTGTTATGTACCGATCGCCACGTATTAGTAGGAATACGACGTGTTCGTGATTATCGTCAAAGGCCGTCGTTACTAGGAATATCTTTAATATGCTCGCCCCCTTCCTGTCCGCGGGAATATGTAGTACGTACCCGCTGATATTATTCTACGTTATACATTCGATATAATATGTAATAATATATATATATATGTATATTACGCGCCTATTCGATATTATTATTGTATTTTTATTTAACTGTTATCGTTACAATAATATTAATGAATAATAAACGATATTTTATTACGGTAATCGTTGATTTTTGCGTATCCGAGCACCGCTCTTCCGTGGCGTTCATTTCGTCCTGGCCGGTTTATACCGAGCGTCGGAAATACAATTGTTCGACGCGTTCGGAACATTCGTGTAATCCAAAAAAAAAAAAAAACCAACGCCGCGAACAATAGAAAAAAGTCGGTCCAAACGATCAAACGTATCGATCGATTAATCGCACATTTGTATAAATACGACGGAGTACGCATAAACGTACGAGTATCGTAATTTACTACGTAAGTATCTGTTTAGCAGAAAACTAGCGATTATCCGGTTGGTCGGCGAACAAATCGAATTTGTATAACCGTCGTGTATATTATTTTTTTACTAGAATATTTGACAAACGTGTATCATATTCGGTACAATAAGTCGAAGTGAACAGATTTTTGTCACGAACGCTTGAGGAAAAGACCGTCCAGCGACGGCACTTTGGCGGTGGTTTATTATTTATATAAAACGGTGAGGATGTTATGTTAATTTAAGTAATCTCTAGGCTGAGTTAGGTGTTTTTAATTAAGTAGCGCGTGTTTTTTTTTCGTCGATTTCCCTGACATTTTTTAATAGCGACGTTCGAACTAACGACGCGATCACTTCCAATCGTTGTCACTTTTCTCGTTATCTCTTACCAAATCTGACTAACGTGTACATAGGAACCTGTAACGGTTTTCGTATAGTCGTACAGCGATAATTACATTTATCGGCACGTTTATTGTCGATACGGAACGGTCGAAAAATGGAAAATTCCAATAACGATTATCTACGTTCGTTCGAAACCCAACAGCGTATTGCCGGATTGTCCAAAATTATAAACGTACAATTAAGTGGCGCGTACGCCGTCGATTTCGTGGCGATATTTCCGAAAGACGGAAACGTCCGTTTTAGATACGAACTGACGACGAATACGATTACAGATACGGTGATTCAGTACGCGTTCCGAATTTCTCGTAAAAAGCTTATAAACGAAACGTAAAAAAAAAAAAAAATACCGCGTCGACTTTAAATAAAATTAACGTCGTTATCGTTGCGAATAATTCGAGTAACGTTCTCTTTTTATCGTTTTTAGTTACGTTTTGAAAAATCACGTTCTTCGCGTATTCAATTAATTACGATACCTACGCACCGAACCGATCGGGCGCCGTGGCGAAAATGTTTTTTTACCACGTACGTAAGTGGCGGCCACCGAATCGCCGGGCAATTTCCGTGCGCTTTCGTCGCCGGTGTTTTCGAAAACGAGTAGGTCGGTTTGTTGTGCCGGCCGTGCGTTCCGTACAAATTGTGCCGTGTGTATACTCAACGAGCGCACAAAAAGATCAAATTTCGACGCAGATAAACTAACGCTAACTGACGATGAATGCCCGTATGTATACACACACACACACACACATAGTTCTCAAATGGATTACGGGCGTATAAATAATAAAAAACGTATTTTTATTATTGTTGCCGTTGTTGTTGTTGTTACGTGTGGACGACGAAGTCAAGACTGAAAAGGTTTCGGCGGTGATGAATAATAACGGCGTCCGTTGTTTATTCGAACGACCACTCAAATATACCGACCGCGCCACGTAGACGGATTTCGTGTTCGTTTTTTCTAGCTCCGATCCGAAATCGTACGGTAACTACGCGTCGTATCGAACAAATCGAAAACACGTTTTTATATATACTTCCGAGCGGTTTCGTTCAAAACGATACAACGGTTCGCCGTTGTTCGGCCGTTACGAACGCGAATAGTCGTTTGATTTCGATAAAACGTTTAATATTCAATTTTCGTTTATAAATCGAACGTAATCTGTTGGTTTAACGACCAATTGTTGTCGTGTATTTCGTCCGCCAACCTCTGTTTTTGCTCCGACGTTTAAGACTGGCGACCACGTCGTTTTCCATTTTCGTGTTTAACACGCCGGTAAGATCGGTATTAAAACGAAATCCCGATTGGGCGAACAAATAGAGCGAACGATATCGTCGGTATAAAAAACCCGATTCGGCTAGGCGGCGTTTGTATATTAACATTCGTTTTATTTGAAATATACGAGACGGCGAAATCGCGATTTTAATTGTCGGGGATTTGTTTGGCGCCCGCGAATTAATAATCGAATATTAACTGTATATTACTGTAATATATAAATTCGCGTGTTACTTTTACGGTTATTATCGTTCTCGCGTCGTTTACTAGAAACCAAAAACCTCAAAAAGGTATACGTACGATTTCCGTGTAACACTATTATAATCGTCGAGCGAATTCGAAAAAAATCGTATAGTAGTTTTCGTAGTAAAAATTGTCGTCCATATATTATTCGTATTTCGAATAATCGTTATCGTTATATTGGTTACGGTACTATAAATAAAAGTAGGTTTATATATATATATATATATACGTATACACGTATATACCTGAACTAGGGGCGGCGAACTTTTTTCGGGTCGAATGATGCCAATGTTTGCAATCGACGTTTTGAAAAGTGTTCGCGTGTCAAAAATTATAGAATAAAGCAAAATTATGCGTATACTTTTTAATATTTACGAATAAAAAAGTTAGAAATCATATATATACATTTAAATGTATTTATTTATTTAACTTGGATTTAAAAAGCGGCGTTTCGTTATTATTATATTTATATCAATATTTTCCTCCAAACGCTTTACGTTACGGTAGTAAACTGTGTGTAATTGGTCCTATATTTTTAATAAGTTTTTCAATTTGCTTGGTACTTTCCTTAATCGTGATTAAACGAAATGGAAAATCGCGGCAAAAAAAAACGGTAAAACTATTGACGTGTCCGTTTTGAACGTTTATTGGTTATTGTATAAAAAAAAAAAAAACGTAAACATTTCGACGATATTTTTCGTATTCAATACTATTACGATAGACCGTCGACTCGGAATCGTTTATCGAATACATCCGTTAATGTTTTAATGTATTCGAAATAATCGTCCAACTTTGAAATCGAAATTTTCGTGTAATTATCGAGCAATACGCCGGGGCCGAAATCCACAACGTTCGTTACGTTGTTTATCTAAAGTAAACGTTTTCGTTGTTTTTTCTCTCCAAACACATTTAACGACGGTCCGGTTAATTTTTTCGGGTACTAATCACGAAAATTTGTTTTTTACGCGTCCGAGTAATTTTTAAAAGAAAAACAACGAAAACTATCTATAACGTGGGGTTCGGCGTGTAAAACAATCGACAAAATCGTAGTAAATTCTGTCAATTTTGTCATCGACTACATCGACTCGTAATCGAAATGTATTCATTTTACACATTAGTACGTATTTGATCGTTAACATCCCAACTCCCTCTCTCTCTCTCTCTCTCTCTCTCCTTCTCTATATCGATATTATATCGTAAAATATATTATTAAATATCGTTTTACGCGAGTTCATCGGACTTGACGCGTTCGTGTCGAAGCCAAAGAAATACATAATATGTACGCGTATTATAAAAATACGCGGTAATACATTATACCGAGGTAAGTAACGGTTATATATATATATATTATAAACTCTTTTTAAACACGGTTTCGTGTGTGTGTTGTATATATTCGTATTGGGCGTACACAGATTACGCACCGACACAATATTATTTAAGTCGGTATATTCGAATAATATTATTGTTGTGTAACAAACGGTGTTCCCGTGTTCAACAGATACATACGAATAAGTTTAAAAATACGTACGTATATATATATATTAATAATAAACATAATAAACCGTATACGCGCGTCTGATGAATGACATTCCATATTTTTCTATACGCGCGTTATAATACGTGTATGTATGGTACATATATACTGCGCGCAAACACAATGACTAAACGACGTGTAAACGACGGACGCGCAACGCCACGATATAACGTTATTATTATAACGGCTTAATAACGATAATAAAATTACCGGCGGGCCTGTTGTACGCGCCTGGTGTACTTTCAGACGTACCGCGCGACGTGCGGTTGAAAAATCCGCGGCGAATCGAATTTCGAAACGATATCCGCGCCGTTATGATCGTTTCGCGCGTTACCCGTTCGCCCGCCAGCCCGTGCCCGTATTCCTCCCCAGACAAATGGCGTTTTCTCGACCTTCGGCCCGGCGGAACAATAACCGGGAGAAAATTGCGGACGTCGCCGCGGGACACGGACGAATTCGGCGGGTCGCCGAACAAATCCGTTGTTGTACCGGCACGGCGACGGAATAAATAAAACGAAAACGATCGTGCAACACACGAGACGGCGAATGAAACGAAAATAAATAAACCTAACCGATACCTGTCGGGCCTTTAGATTTTACGGGCCAGTGCGCGGGAACGAAAATCGTTTTTTGTCGACGTTTCGACGGAACGGCGATTGTCGCGTTTTTATACACTTTGACGCGATACAGAAGAATTTATTTCGCTTTCTCCCGTACCTGAAAACGAAAAAACCCCGTCGCGTTTAAGCCACACCAGCGAACGTCCGTAACGTACTAACCGGCTATAACGGCTTACGGTACGCGTGCGCGGCGTTCGAAAGGAACCGTTTCGGGGACGGCGATAAAAAATTGTCGTCGAATATTATCCAAAAACAGTCGTAGTTTCTCTGTATAATAGATAACGATCGCCTCTAACGGATAACGAACAAATTCGGAATATATACGGGGCATCGTTTCGCGCCATACGTGTCTTTGATACGGAACCGTATTGTTTACGCGTTTTACGCGACCGTCCGTCGTTTTGTTTCGTTTCAGGTTCTACCGACGATATTAGAATCATTATCGCGACCGTTCGCGTATTGCGACAGTATTCACGGTAGACCGATTCTTCGTGCGAAAACACTTTTTAATCGTTTAACAACTACGGCAACGGAACGCCGCTACTGAAAACGATTTCGACAACGTTTAGATATCCACCCGTAACACAAAAACGAAATCGAAACGTTGTTTTCGTATTATTTTTTGCCGTCGCTCAATATCTTCGAAGCGTTGTTAGACTTTGATCTAAACGCGTGATAGTCGACCGACGCTATTGTATTCCGAATACGCGTTATTTTTTTAAGTACTTAAAACCCGGGAATTTCGAATTTTAAGTATTTTTTTTAAGTACTTTATTTCTCGACGCGATAATACGTCCTTGACGTTCGGTAAGATTTTTTTACGTAAGTTTTTACAAAATACCAACCCGCTACGTATTTAAAACGTCTAAAAACACTAGTCTTGTAAATTATTCGATTACTTCGTTTTCTCGTCAAACTTTTCAAATGCACGTTTCTATATTCGAGCGCGTATTTTAATCGTTTATATTTCGTTTTTATTCGTACGGCGAGATAAATTTCGTAAATTTTAAACAAACGTGATCTAAAAAAAGAGTTGTTCGCTCGATTTATAGAAATAAAAATCGATTGAAACCCACGGGCGTACAATAAAAGATTATAGTTTTACAATCAACGTCACCGTTTTTTACGTGTTTATTATACGTTTGTTTTTTGATCAAACATTTACCGTACCTTTATTCGGAAGTCGAATTTCGAACGTAGCGTCGGCGCGAAAAATTGTTTTTGCCAATACACGTCGCCTTACGAGTATCGCGAATACATTTTCGGAAACTATTTCGAACATACGTATTTTGAATGAAGACGGCCGAACGCTTTTCGAAAATACGATAATTCCTACAGCGGTATTTTATCCGCGGGGATAATTTTATATATTCGAAGACACGTTGTTCCATATTTTCGAATCAACAGGCGGAAATCACGGCGACACAAACATACGCGTGCGCGCGAGTGAATTATTATTTAGAGCGATTTCCCCTCTCGGTCGACAAAACGATTTATGTAGCGCGTTTCACCCCCCCCCCTCCTCACACACACACACACACACACACACACACACACACACACACACACACACACACACACACACACAAGCGTGTACACGGACGACGCGGAACACGTTGGCGCGTTTTCGCTCATTTTGTCGGGACCGGCGACGGAAAAACGGGAGGGCGTGCTCCGGCGTTTAGGGGTGGTTTTCTCGTGGGAATAGTTCGATGTAAAATACAATTAACGATCGAATATTGTGCGTACGTCGTCGTTGTCGTCACACCCTGCGGTGGTGGTTATGGTGGTGGTGAGGTCAAAAGGCGAATTCAAAACGGATAACGTTACAAGATACGGCTCTATTATTAACGGCGCGAGGGTATTGTACCGGCGCGGAAAAACGATTTTCGACCGTATAATTATCGATCGATCATCACGATATCCGGAAAATCGTACGATGTTTTCGTCACGGGCGTTCGTCGATTTTGAACGAAATCGTTCGTAATCCGCGTGGGCGGCGGAACGCTCATAAAAACGTTCGAAAACGTTACGCCGACGCGTCTATAGTACCGTGTACTGATTGTTCGTGACGGATCGCACCGTCGTTAGGCACCATTTTTGTGATCCGACAACGAGAGTAAGCTAAAGACGACGAAACGATACGGACGTGGAATCGCGAACGAGTTTAGAACATACACGAAAACGAAACAAGCATCGACCGCGTTGTGTGTCAAATAATAACCCCCCCCCCAAAAAAAAAAAAACGATCCGGCGCTATATTAGCTTCGCGAATCGTCCACCGATTGAAACGTCACGAACGGGCATTTCCGTTCCGTAATTTCGTCGAATTTCACAACCCGGCACGGAATTCGTTAAAAAAAACCGATTTCATCGAGCCAACCCGACATTCACACGTACGTATCTACACAAAATACGAAATATTTTCGTGGCTCCCTGGGTCTTGAATTGTCCCCCCCCCCCCAAAAAAAAAGTTTTTCTGATTTGTATATGTAACCGAATATAAATATAACATTTATATTTACAAGAATCGATAATTATTAAAAAAATGGGAAACTAAACGCCGTGATTTTGCTACGTAGGTACACGGAACATTCGCATTACTACGTTCATACATATTTATGTTTTGTAATAACGGGGAGATAAATATAACGAAGGTTTTTCGTTTTATCTAGCATTGGCTAGCCTGGTCCGAAGTCCTGCCTTCAGGCTTTCCGGGCCAGTAAGGGTATTGCCGATGCCGTAAAAAAAAAAAGCATTGGCTAGCCTAGGCAACAGTCCGGTACTGTAATGCCCTTACATTCTGTGGGAGGTTAACGTTGACGCGTGGATCCGAATTTATGTCATTAACTGACAAGGCTGAGGAGTTGTGGGAAGGGGGCTGTAGTTGAGAGTTTGTTTGCCAGTGCTTTGGGTAGCGGTAGCGCTTCCGTCTAATAGCCCAATAAAGTTGCGAACATTCTCGTTGGAACGTTAGGTAGTGTGCGCCTGTCGTGGTGCGCAGTGTTACGTTTTGAACTGTTTCGAGTCCTGATCAATTTATTAGGTTAATGAAATGTCTCCGAGTGGGGGCGGCGTACAGTAGTATGAACTTCGTATCATCCCTGTCACGGTCCTTTTATAATCGACGTTTAACACCGAATGATTATAAGCGATAATTTTCGCGTTGGTTTTAAATTAATCCCTAATCCAATTCGTTATTAATAAACGTTTAAGTAAATTATAACTGTAGCGAGATATAATATCAAACGTACGTTCTTAAATTCCAATAATATAATTAATAAATCGTAACTTTTAATCGTTATAACAGTATTGGTTATCACCATATATCTTTACTTTTATCAAATATACCAACGACGAAATAAATTTAATCTCGATTTCGAAAAATTTAAGTCTTCCCCCCGAGCAAAAATTAGAAAATACGCCACCGTATATATATATATATATACATTACGAAATATACGCGAGCGAGCGCGCGTGAACGTTATTTGTACGTCATTAGCGACAGAAAGAGCTATAATACGCGATAATGGGCGAAGTTAGGAAGAAACAATAACGAAAACAAATTTCGAGAAATCAAAAGTATTTCGTACTAACGGGCTCGGTAAGACGGCGGCAGTGTGCCGCTATAAACGTGCGCACGTACATATGTATATCACGTAGGACACCCACTCCGGGCCCTCGTTCCTCGCATTGTCATTTGTCCCGGTAACGGACCGTGAAACCGGGAGCATCCGGGGACGGTGCTGCTGGACGGGTGTCGTCCGAAACCAGTTCGAATTCAATTTGTTCGGGGAAAATGAATAAAATCGTAAGAAAAATGGGACCGTGCTGGCGCGATAATTTATGTACAAACGCGCGCGGCGACCCCGCGGGGAAGGGTTGCACGCGCGCTGCCGCTGCACGTCGTGGCGGGGCGCGCAGAAACCGAGAGTGTCGTCCCCGCGTGCACGCGAGACGTGTTACGAAAATGGGTCTCCGACGGTGGTCAACACACGCGCGCACTTTAGTAACGTCCGTGCATTATTTAACAGTTTCTCGTGTAAACGTACGTATATATATATATATGTGTACGTACATACATGCATATACACACCCTTTCTTCCCTTCACACCGTGCACGTGAGCGTAAATCAGTCGTCCGCCGTTGTATGGGACGGACACGCGAGTGTGTAGGATCCGCGGCGTGGCCGGGCCCGATGAATGGCGCGTACGTACACGCGCGTATAAAATAAATCAGAAGCTATCACGCAGAGCGTCGTCGTTAAGTACAATGAGAACGAGATCGGGTCGGTATGAGGAGGATGAGGGGGGGAGACGAAGAAAAAGGATTATTAAACGTACACGGACTCGCGCGAGCGCAGGGACTCGTATCCTCGCGGGTGCACCACTACGTCAAATTAAACCGTGCTGATAATGCGTGTGTGTGTCCTGCAGAGCCGGTCGTTAAGTTCCCCGTAGTTTATACGCTATATATATGTATATGTTTTCGTGCGCGTGTTTTTTTTTCGCCCTCATTCTGTTATTCTGTCGCGTTTTTATGTTTATAATATACTAGGAACGGATACGAGACAGTTATATAGCTCGCTCCTACTGCTGTCGCGCGTACACACACACACACACAGGTACGTCTTACGAATATACGTGTGTGTGTGTGTGTGTACGTTTTTTCTTTTACACGTACTTATATATTATCCCTTTGACCCGTTTCGTGTGTGTTTACGCGTACATTATATACGTATACTGCGCACGCGGTTGCAGTAAAATCGGGCTACCGACGACGACGACGATTCCACGTATAACGCGTGTTTTTCGATTTTTTCTCCCCGAAATTCCACAACCCTCTTACATTGTACCAAACGCCGTAACGACTTTTTCCCGCGTGTACACATATAGGCGTATAAGGGACACCCGTCGCGACGTCCAGCGTATTAAAGGCTACGTACGTACATATATATATATATATACGCGTATTACAACGCAATGCACAATAAGCGAATTCGATTTAATTTTCCCGTCGTCTTTTTTATATTTCTCGAACGTCCCCGCTATAAATACTGCCGCTGTTGCTACTACTACTACTACTACTACACGGGAACGGGTTATTTATTATTATTGTCTTCGTCGGACGGACCGTGCGGCGGCACACGTGTCAAGACGCGATATAAGGACGAGTCAGGCACACGACGACGAATCGACGTACATTTATACATATATATGGACGAACACGTCGCGTTACGTCGTCGGCATACATATTTCGGCGTACGATTCGTCCGGTATTACTAACGGCGTTTTTACGATAAAATAATATTAACCGTCGGTTCGATCGGACGACCTACGTGGAGATCGTTGTTCACGGCGGCTCGGCGAATAACGTCAGCGACGTAAGCGCGAACCCAATATATAATGTACGTTCGGAACACGAGGGACCCGACAAATCGGCCGAAAACGATTATCGTTGTTATCGAAACGGAAAATTGCGTAAAACGAACGGCGCGACGCGTTGGCGAGAGGTACACGGAAGTGTACGTTCGTTCGGCGCGGAACGAAGTACGGAAAGATATTTGAAATTCGAGGGGAATTAAATGCGATTACGTGCTTATACGTGAAAGCGAATACCGACGTGGCTACGCATTTTTTCACCCGAATTCGGCGATTTCCGTCGTTTCGGTCGGCCGTAAACGAATTACATTAAACGACGACGGGTTTTCACTAATCCGATCTCGATACGTAATTGACGATTGTGGTTAAACTCGGGGGAGCGTTCGCGCGAGAAGACAAAACCGAATATTCGGGGCGCTGGCTGAATAATACGCCCGTAAAAAGCGGCGAACCGCGACGCGATAATATTTCGGCGTATATACATAGGTATACAAATGAAATAAAAACGCTTTACGAATAAATTTCGCCGTCGGTAGTCGCCATTGTCGAGTTATCAGCCTATTGGCCGTAATACCTTCACTCCTTTCGCTGTCGCCGCGCCATAGGCATACACACACACACACACACACACACACACTTTTGTATATAATACTTGATCTCCATTGTTTTGTCGTCTTTCGACACCTGCCGACCACCAAAAAAAAAAAAAAAGAGAGAGAGAAAGAGTTAAAGAACGTGTGTGCGTACGTGCGCTCGTTTTATTATTATACGGCGATCGGCGGGCGCTATTTTTTGACAAGGATGTGCTCCTTCCTCGTTTGTCCGGCCCCCTTTTTTTTATACCTATACATAATACGACGTGTATAATAGGTACGGATATAAGCACGTCACGTGTATATTCTATTATTACATATAACCGTTAATGTCATCGACGACGTTCTCCTAGTACAGCGTATGCGCGTCGGAATTCGGCAAATACAGTCCGTCTTATTCGGATCGCGATAATATATAAATAGGAACAGTTTTTCGTAACATTTTCGACGCTATATCGGTTTTGGGATTGGACGGAACGTACGGGGTTCGATAGCGCCGACATTCGTAAGGGCGAACGTAATAAACGTTTAAAATCGGAAATAACGTTAAAACCGTGGGCCAAAATTATCTGTAGTAAACCGGAAAACACCGACGCCAATTTTACATAATTATCGATATCGTTGAACGTAATTCCGCATAGACTGTGTTGCAATCGATCGGTAACATCGATACTTTTGATTTCAACTCCCGAATTATTTCTGGCATACACGGATCCGCCAATATACCGTCCGTATTTGTCTACGATCAAATATAATTCGCTAAGGGTTAGTAAATTGAACGTTTATATTTGTCCGTCATTCGTATTAATATTGAAAAAGCTCGGACGATTATCGATTCGATTACATTTTTCCCGACGACGACGACAAATACGTATTTTTCGATTTAAATTTCGGCTGGTTGAATTTTTTTTTACACACGGCTATTGTTTCGTCGCCGAACGAACAAACCAAAACACAAAAACGGACCAACGTTTTTTTGATCGCCTAAACACTCTAGGCGCACGGGACGACGCAGCTACAATAGTATCCCGGCGTAAAATGTTCGCGAAGGCGTTACTTAACGCTCTTTCCCTCGTTGTCGCGGTCTTTTATTTTCGTAATCCAAAATGTCGCGCGCTTAAAATTACGAATACAATATGAACGAAATCCGTCGGTTACACGATATTCTTTTACCGTTCGACTGGCCAATTCGTTTAAAATCCCTACGCTCGTCGAACGTAATTCGTGGTCGTCCCTTTTTGGTGCGGACGGTATCTAACGTTGTAGCGAACCCCTTTCGTGACAAAAAAAAGGCCCCGGAAATGTCGTCAACGACGCGTCACTGTAGCTCGGGGTTTTTCGCTGATTCCACGTTCGGTGGTACGGCCAAGCTGTTGGGTCTTTTCGACGACAGTGTTGACCTTGGATAGTCTACGACGGGAAGAACCTATCTGTCGAGTCGCAATCGGTCACGTACGAAAAACACCCGCCGTTGAATAGCGACAATATTTAATCGATTGCCGAATAACAACAATACGGTTATAACGACGAACGCGTCGGATAACCGAAACAAAAAGAAAAAACAATACGTTTCGAAAACATGTCGCCGGTACGTCCATTATTGTTTTGCCGCGCCCTTGGTATGTGCCGCCGGAGGCGACCGCTCCACCGTGCCATCCCTGAACCCGACGAAGTCCAAACGTTATGTGGCTGGGCTGCGTGAGCGGCGTAATCCGACACTGACAACATTGATCGCGCGGCACCCCGCGCGTTCGAACATATCGCTACGCCGGGCCGGCGGTACTCGGGCGCACGACAGTGTAATTAAATCAAATCGAGAGGGAGGAAAACATCATAAGACGGCGAAATCCTTCAACCGCGTGTCGCACAAAAGACCGCCGCGCGCACCGCCCACCGAGACATTTTTTACCAAGTCCCCGTATATATACACGCAATCACAAAAGGCTATCGTCTAGGTTTTTATTTCGGTTTTAACCCCCCCCCCTCCCACTCCTCTATCCCCGAACGTGTTCAATTTATTGTTTAGCCCGCGATCATCAAAGGCCCGTCGACCGGCACGTTTCCGATTACTATAATATTATATAGATCGCGCGCGCGCACAACGATAATATTACGGACGGCAATTTTTTGTTCCTCCTTTATTCTCCCGGAATCCTTTTTACGCACCGGCGCAGTGGATGCCGCTCGTACACCTCCTCCTATATCGGTTTACCAAAGTACACCGACCGAGTGACGTTTTTCGTATTATCCTTTTCACGCGAAGAACGACGAGGATCAAGGGGTTTTCCTGCGCGTTACCACGATGGCGTATCATTGTGCACCACCGCGCTTCGTACACAATAATGTATTTGATAACAATATATCTCGGCAAACCGTAAATAGGTAAATACATAAATTCGGATTAGCGCTGTTTGATATATAATACATCGCGTTCCTCCCTAGCCTTATATCATGTTCCACGTTCGAGGTTTTTTCGAATCTAGTGTTTCGAGCCGAGGAAAAGAAAGCGACATACATCACTATAATACGAGTAATCACGATATATATATATATATATCAATTTGTCGAGGTTTTACGGTAAACGAAAATACTCGTGAACGAATTTTGAGTAAAATATTACGAAATAACGAATAAAATATATAATATTCAATACTAATAATAT
Organism: Geopemphigus sp. TES_GeoC_2020; assembly: GCA_025469175.1. NCBI lineage: Eukaryota > Metazoa > Arthropoda > Insecta > Hemiptera > Aphididae > Geopemphigus > Geopemphigus sp. TES_GeoC_2020. The sequence continues at coordinate 54,028 of JAIPRN010001082.1, forward strand.
TATATATAAGTAATACGTTTAAAAATTTCCATAAATAAACGCCGTCTCGTTAATCTGGTATTAGACGGTTTATTTCGTTTTTCTCTTCCCCTTATCGTTTCGTATTCAATTCTAAACAAATTGGCCGGGCACAAATACTATTTAAACAGACGGCTCAAAACTACCGGATAAATAAATAAATATGTATATATATATGTAAATAATATACGCGCGATAAAAATACGAACGTACAAGCGTAAAAAAACGAGTCGGGCCCGACTACCGTTCCGTTTAGAGAAAAATCGCCGACGTATAGGAACGCCGCGACGTACGTTTGTAAAATAAAAATAGTATGACCGATTCGAACGCGGCGGTTATGTAAAATGTTTTTTAACGATTAATTCGTCGTCCGTCACGAAACAGTTTTTCTCGTATATATATATATATATATATATTTACGCGCACGAAGAAGCGTATACGTACGTCGCTAAATACATATAATAATATGTTGATAAATACGAAATAAAATGTGTATTACGCGCTCGTCAACTATACATATATATAATACATTCTTATATATTTATACTGTATAAATAAGTAGATACGCGTATTATATGCACTTGGACCTTAGCCAGACACGTATTAACCTCAGCAAAAGGATTAAAAATAAAATACGCGCGTACACACGCAGATATATACACACACTTGTGTAATATTATAAGACGACTACATATATATATATATATATATATATATATATATATATATATATACAGAAGCGCG